>VYZT01000118.1:193416-225916 GCA_013400735.1 Pomatostomus ruficeps
AAAGGGCATGGAAAACTCCTGGGAAAACCAGCCACTGATGCAATAATGAGCTACAGAGCTCCAAATATCTGTGTAGAGAATACAGAGAATATATAAGGAAAAAACAGCAAAAACCAAAACGACATCAGCAGATCCTGCTGGCTTTTGGGGAGCTGGGCTTGGGAATCCTCTGTAGAGCTGGGGAGGAGGAGAGTGGCCTGAGGGGGTCTGCATGTGTTGGATGTGGGATATCTGGGGTGGCTGTGTATGGCAGAGCTTCTCAGGCACCATTTGGCTGGTCACTTTTCATTTCTTAGAAATGTATTTTTGCTTTTATTTTTATTCCTGAAAAAATAAGAGCGACCTGATACTGGAAGCTGCGTTAAACCGAGTCACTGCAGAATTTATTTAGATTATTAAAATGGCAGTGCAAACATCTTCACTTCTTACACATTCCATGCCAAATTATACAGCACGGTGCGGTAAATTTGAGACATGCTAAGGTTTTGCATTAGGCAAATAAAAGAAGGTTTGAAAGAGTTGGTTCTGGTTTTTATCACGGCTTGGCATCAGCCGTATCTCCTTTCCTTGTAAGTTAGAGCTGTCTGTGTAACACTATTGTCATCCACGAGGGATCTGGAGGCCAGCATTACAGATTTAACATGCTCAGGGAAACCAATACCCAGCTATCAGCCGATACATGACACTAATACAGGGTTCACTTTTACACTCAGCCAAAAAGAGAGAGAGAGACAGATTGTTCCAAGTTTAGACAAGCTGTAAAATCCTCTCCTCGCAGGTACTGCACTGGCCAGCCCTTGAGACTGTTCTAATTGCTTTACATCTGTACAAAGGTTCCTTGTAATCGGGCTTTCTGCCTCCATTTGTCTTCTTTTCAGCCTCTTAGTAAAGGCCTTAATTGGTCTTAGTGGGGCTTTTCTCAGTTAGTGCAGCCATACCTTAAAGGCTGAGCAAGTGCCGGCGTTACCTGGGGGGGAACGGAGGGAGCGGAGCAGAGACGTCAATACTTCTTTACCTTTAACACTGTAATTAATGGGCTCAGAGCAAGGAACAGATTTGGAGAAATTTTACCTCTTTGGGGGATTTTGAGACAGATCAGACAAAACAGAGCCAGGGTGGAATTCTCTAGAATTTCTCCCCGCTTCATTTCTCTGCGAACAATCATTAGCCTCGTAATTGTCTCCTGGTAAACTGCTGTATCAGGTTCCATTCTGTCCTCTTTAGAGGATCGAGTTGCCTTTAAATCAATAGTTTGAAGTACTGGGGGATGTATGTGAAAGGAAGTGCCCTCTAATTTCTGTTTCTTAGCTACTAATTATTTAATAATACATTTTATTGCCTATTAAAATGTGGCATAACTTGCTTGTCAGCAAAACTGGATGGAACATAATCATTTGAGAAGGATAATTGGCACTTTTGCAGATGGCTTTTATTGCAAGCCTGGTTTGCTGCTGCAGGAGCTCCTTGCCAGGTTTGCTCACGGGCTCTTGGGGCGGTCAGTGTTCCGGGCGAGCTGCTGCAGCACAGCTCAGCCTCCCACGTGTGGCACACGAGAACTGGGGATTTTTGACCTAAAAGCTGCTGTGGTGCCCGGAGTTCCTTCCTTCCTTCCTTCCTTCCTTCCTTCCTTCCTTCCTTCCTTACTTCCTTCCTCCCACTCTGGTCTTTGTAAGAACCCTGTGGGTTTTACCATCACGCTGCAATTGGTTACTAGATATATAAAATAGGAGAATTTGTTTGGCTTACTGATTAATGGAGGTAGGTAAAGCTGGGCTGGGGGGTTGCCTTGAAGTTATTTTGATATTATTATTTATTTTTTGGTGCAGTCAGAAATGCATGTGTGCTTTTGGCTGAACTCTGTGTAGCTCGTACAGTCAGGACGTGCAGTGACACTCTGGGTGCTCTGCGGTGCCTGCCCTGAAGTTTAATAGCTTTAGACAAATAACTGGAGGTTGACTCACTGCCCTCCCGTTCGCTTCGAGGCCCTTGTCATCTTAGAGTGACTGGGGAGAAAATCTTTTCAGAAGGCTCTGCCGTGGCCAGAGGACAGGTCCAGGGGTGGTGCTGAGGCCCTGTTTGGTGGTCACCGGGGTGCTGAGCTCTCTGGGCAGGCACTGAGCTCTCTGGGTGGATGCTGAGTTCCCATTCCCATTCCCAAGCTCTCTGAGTGGGTGCTGAGCTCTTTGGGTGGGTGCTGAGCACTCTGGGTGGGTGCTGGATGGGTGCTGAGCTCTCTGGGTGCCTGCTGAGCTCTCTGGATGGATGCTTAGCTCTCTGGGCAGGTGCTGAGGTCTCCGGGTGGGTGCTGAGCTCTCTGGACAGGCACTGAGCTCTCTGGGTGGGTGCTGGATGGATGCTGAGCTCTCTGTGTGGGTGCTGAGCTCTTTGTGAAGGTGCTGAGCTCTTTGGGCAGGTGCTGGTGGTCGAGATGAGGGGATCAGTGAGGCTGTGCCAGAGCTGAGGAGCTGGGGGAACCCTGCAACTTGGGCATGAGGGAGCTGCTCCTCAAGGATCTCCGATAGACAACAGCATCTTCCTGAATTTCCTACAACCAAACTTTCCAGGGTGACCTTTGAATTCCAGTCTGTTTCTTCTGAGGGAATGATCGTGTTGTGTAGGAAAGCTCTGGTTTATGTTTATTTTAAATTAAATGAAGAAGAGACTGGAACAGGCTGTTTCCTATTAAATACTCCTGCAGTTAAATTCTGGTGGAGGTTTTATCCTTCCTGGGGAATGCTTTTGTTTATCAAGAAGTGTTCCCTTTTCTCTCATTGTTTTGCTTTATGTCCCATGAACTGGCCTTGTTTGGGGAAAGGTTTTTTTTAGACCAGTGCTCATGGCAGATCCCAATCTAGGCTGCACTGCCATCACTCAATTCCCTGCTCCCTATCCCGGGTCCATCCTCCTCTCTAATGATTTCAAGCTAGAGCAATGTCTCCATTTTCTGCAAAAGAGCTTTGTTGAGTGTTATTCTTTGGAGAATTGTTGGGAATTCAGGGATGGCATTGGGCATTTCTTCTGAGTATTGCAAGTACATAATCCAAGAGAACTCTGCAGCCCACATTGCATGGTCGAAAGTAACTGGAATTAAATCATGCAGGTGAGATTCAGTGTCTTCCTGGTTCCCATTTTTGATAATCTCTCCAAACTCTCTCTTCCTCACGGCAGTCGGGAACAGAAGCAGAGATGCTGATTCCTGCCCACAGCCAGCCCTTGTGAAGTGAGTGCTGTGCAATCAGCCCCTCATGGAGAAGAGCTAATGCAGTACCAGGAACTGGTTCTTAAAAGAGATGATTCATTTACCTGGAAGTCATTTGTGTTTCATTAGTGAGGCCAGGCCTGGAGCTGCTGTTTCAGAGAGCAGGTGCTCCGTAGGCGTTGGTTCTGTGGCACCCACAGACTGCCCAAGCCTTGGGGAGGTGGCTGTGGTACAGATAGGAGTGGGTGCACAGGCTGGAAAAACAGTTTTCCCCAGAATTAGTGCCTCATGATGACTGAAATTGGAACAAGTACATCCAAGAAATACCATTTTTGCTGGGGTTTAGCTGCTTGTGCTGCCGGAGCAAGCAGCATCTCTTGGGGTCAACAGAAATCTCTTGCTGAGGTGGTAACAGAGTCACTGTGCATGTAGACAAGATGGAAAATTGATCCAGTACACTTCAGCTGGAGTTAAATGAACAGAGCATTGTTAACCTGACAGCATTCTAAAGAATTCAGATATAAGGATTTTGCTTTAATATCATATATTGAAAATTTGCTGTCAGACCTGGCTCAAAGTTTTGCAGTAGAGGCAAATTATGCAGGGATTATTTTACCATAAGATGAGGAGCAGGTGGTTGAATTTGTCCTTCATCTTCCGGGTCTGCAGTTTCATCCCTGTGCCTGGTGAGTCCCCAGAGCTGGTGTCAGGCAGCCCAGTTTCAGATGGGGTGCAGGAGAGAGCAGGAAGCTGCAGGGTCCCAGAGCTGTGCTGGGTCCATTGCTGGGATTTCAGAGCACTCCCACGGATGCTGCCTTTCCTTCCCTGCTCCCTTCCCAGGCACAGTCATCCCTGCTCCTCTGTCCTGATCTTGCTGGGCCTCTCTAGTGGGGAATTCACACTGCAGTGGGATGCAGTGGGATTGGTGCAGTCCCAGCACCACACTGGAAACAGGGGGGAAGCAGCTGTGAAGGATGAGCCTTGGCTGCCCAGCCCATTCCCATTCCCAATCCCACTCCCATTCCCATTCCCATTCCCATTCCCATTCCCATTCCCATTCCCATTCCCATCCCCATCCCCATTCCCATTCCCATTCCCATTCCCATTCCCCATGGGATGCTGGCAGCCATTCAGCTCCACCAGTACAATGAGTGCCTCATTCTCCAGGGCCCCTCACTCCATCTTTCATTTCCGTGGAGCATGGAAGGAACACCAATATAAGCTGCTCCAAACACTATTAGATGGCTAAAGTTAGATGGGGAACTCCGCTTCCTGGCAATTAGAAATGAGCTAATGACTCCTGGAGTAGCAGCAGCAGCCCAAAGAAATCCCTGAGCGGAACACCAACGTGGGGGATGTCGCAGGACAGGCAGGAACAGGAAAACCAGTGCTCTGGGAAGTCACCTGGCTGGAGGTGCTGCTGGGGAGGGTCTGTGGGGTGAGGGGCCACACTCACAACACTCTTTGGCCTCCTGTAAAGTACTCACTTCCAAATTTCACTTGCATGTAAGGTTCAAAACAATAATAATAAGCAGTGATTAAAAAAAATCCACAGTGAACATGGTCCTAGCATTAAAATCCCTGCTGCAGACAGTCCTTTTAACAAAAAGTCTTTATGTTGGCTACAGTAGCATTTGGCGACAGGGTTATTGAGGTTATTATTTGGGATCGCCTCTGCATTTTGGTGAGGTTTGAGGTACTGCCTGTGCAAACAAAGCAGGAGTGCCCACGTGCCTCAGCTCAGATCTGTAAAAAATCAGAGCATCAAGAAATCTCAGGGCCAGATATTTTTGTGTCATTGGCCAACAAGTGGTCCCAATGTACAGGAGCAAGGGTGCATCCCTGAGCCTTTTGGGGCAGCGTGAAAGGCAGGGGCATCCTCTTGTGCAGGGTTAGGTGGCAAGGAGGGAAGTGACATTCGCTGGGCTCGTGCTTTGTGCCCATCTCTCCTGGGCTGGGTTATTTCCTCACACTGGGAAGGTGCAGGATTGTGCACAGCCGTGTGTCTGGCTGTGGGTGCTGCCTCCAGCCCTGGGTCCCCAGCACAGCGAGGACCTAGAGCTGCTGGAAAGAGTCTAGAGCAGGCACCAGGATGGTCAGAGGGATGGAGCAGCTCTGCTGGGAGGAAATGGAGGCTGAGAGGATTGTATTGTTCAGCCCGGAAAAGAGAAGCTTCAGGGTAAGCTCACTGTGGCCTTCCAGTGCCTGAAGGGAGCCCACAGGAAAGATGGAAAGAAATGGTTTACAAGAGCCTGGAGGGACAGGATAAGGGGGAATGGCTTCCCACTGCCAGAGGGTGGGTTTAGGTTGGATTTTAGAAGAAATTCTTCCTTGTGAGGCTGGTGAGGCCCTGGCACAGGGTGCCCAGAGAAGCTGTGGCTGCCCCTGGATCCCTGGAGGTGTCCAGGGCCAGGCTGGACAGGGCTTGGAGCAGCCTGGGACAGTGGAAGGTGTCCCTGTCCATGACAGGGGATGGACCAACATAAGTTTAAAGTCCCTTCCAACCCAAACCATTCCCTGATTCCATGATGTGTAGTCATCATCTAACTGGAGGCCTGTATATTCACTGTGTCATCTCCACATACTGACTGCTTTAAAAATGCAGGTCAGGAAAATTCTGGGGGTTTGAGCTTTTCTTTTTACCAAGAGGAAAACATAGTCCTTAAACCTGATATTTGAGGAAAGAAAGATAAATTTGCACAGCTTTCAAAAATGAAAGCCAGAGTAGGCTTAATTGCCTCGAGATACAATGACAAGTGGATGAGCTGTAGCAACAGGTACTCTGGTAGGCACAGGGGTGACAGACAAAGGGAAACAGCACTCAAGTGCCTGAGTGACATTTTTATACAATGCAGAGAAGTGCTTGGCAGCATCTTCCCTCTGCCGTGGCTCTGCGGACGCTGATTCTCCAGCAAACAGTTCAATTAGCTGCGGCCGCCCTTTGTTTGCTGGAACGTTGTTGGTGTTATTTCCTGTTTACTTAATCTCTGAATTTTATTCCAAAATCCCAGGCCAATTAGGCAGACCCTCGAAACATTTGACTTTAACGTAAATCAAAAGATGTGAAGTAGCTTTTTGTGCTAATTTTCATTGCTGGGTCAGGCAGGGTTTTGCTGGGTTTCATAAGTTTTGAGCTGTGTTTGAAAGCACCAGCTGTGAGTGTGGGCCCAGGCAGCATCCATCAGAAACTGATGGCTCCCTTTAGTCCGTGCTGGAAACTGCAATCACATTCTTAATCAAACTTACATTAAGCCAAGCCAAGGGAAGCAGCTTTCCTTTTGCATTTGCTAGACCTGGATTTTGCCGTGAACTTGGGGGTGTATTCAGGTTCTCAAGGGAATGGGCAGAGATTTTAATTCCCTAACAGTGCCTGAAACAGTCAATCCATGGAGCAAGTGGAGGTCAGGTGTCAAGACAGGCAGCTGCTGAGAGACAAGGAAGAGAAATAATAGGAGGGAAGGGGAGAAAAAAACCACCATCAAAGTGAACTGATTCACCATGTGAAGTTAAGTGAACTACATTACGACAGACATAGTGTCTGGAGGAACTAATTGCTCATGTGGTTAGGTAAGTCAGGTCTACCTGAGACCTTCTTGACTCTGGAAGCTATTAAATAGAACAGAACTTGCTAAAAGCAGAGAACTTCAAAAACATGATCTTTACTTTCCCTCCTTTCTCTCCCCCCTTCCTTAAGGGAGATGTTACTGATTGAGAGCAGATTTCAACAGCTTTTTGGCAAGACAGAAGACTAATCTGTAGTCTCAAGCAATTATTGTTGAAGCCCTGCTGATCTTTTCGTGAAAAGTCCAGAACCACAGACATTTCTTAGCATATTAAAAAAGATGATCTAGGTGTTGTGCAAGATTTGAATCTGCTCCATAAAGCATTTTCTTTGTCATTAACACAGACGTGACTCATTTCTTGTAATACAAAATGTGACATTTATGTTGGTGGCAATTAAAAGTGGGGGAAGCAGTTCTGGCATAAACAACCAGCTTGGAAGTGTGTAGTGAGCAGAGAATTTGTCTTTTCTTTTGGTATTCAGAGCAAAAATGTCTGGGTGGCTCTGGAAGGAGTGGGAAATAGGTGTTCATCCATATGTGTGCTTTGGCTCGGGTTGGAAAGGCCTGTCATACACCTATGGAATTCCTCCAAAATGAAAAGCTCAAGTCACGCCATTGTATGGATTTCTGAAAGTGCAGAACTTGTGTAGATGACATTTAAACTCGCCAGAGTGGATAGATAAAGTCAGGAATCCAACTTTCAACAGCCATGTCTGACTGGAATCACTGGGACAGAGCAAAGGCTGCTGTTCTGGGCACATCCCCGCGTGTTCTGTGGCACAGAAACACCAAAGGGCTCTGGTGAACGTCCATGTGCTGCCATTTGCTCTCCAAAGCAAAGGGAACCTGGCAACAGCACCAGAGTTGCACATGAGAGTAATGGAGCAAAAGGGAGAACATCAAAGGCTGAAGGAAATACAAGGACTGGGCAACTGGTGGGGACTAAGTTGGATTTCTTGCCAGATTTTTATATATAGCCTGAGTATGAAAGTTCCAGTGAATTTCCCCAGACTTATTTTTGCCTTTGCCATAAGGACAGCGTTTTCTCTCACGGAGGTCAGTGAGTGTATCAGGATTCTGCCCAGTTCCTTCCAAAGGGGAGAATTCCCAAAGGGGAATTTGGCTGTGATTTCCAGGGGAAAACAGGAGAATTGAATTGAGGATTTTGGAGGTAACTGTGTATGATAGGTTCCTCTTGAACAGAGTTTTCCAGGAAGTGTCATGTTCTTGATTCTTATAAAGCTGCTTTCACCAATGTAAGGGATATTTTCCGTGAGCCCTCAGAAGTTTAGAAAGCAGCACCTTAAAGTAAGGATTTGAAAAAGTGAAAAACTTTCCTGTTGAGTGTCCCTGAGTTAGTTAAACATCCAAGGAGTGTACAAATACATAGATTTTATTTCCTTTTCAGCTCAGAGAAGAAGATTTTCCTACTGTGCAGATTTTGAACAGGAAAAGTGAGATTACAAACAAAAAGAATAATAAATTCACTTAACAGTGTTCTGGTTTTCAATACATGGAGGCTATGGAGGTGATGGAAACTTTGTTGTACAATGTGAACTGTGCTGAATCAATCAGTAGTGCTAGTATGGGAAAAAAACCAAAAACCCCTAGAATTTCACCATGCCAAAGACTATATCCGGATAAGGAAGATAGAAGTCAGGTATTTTGGTGCTTTCTTAGAAAACAATATGTGATTTCCTTTTAGCATTGAACTTCCCAGGTTGAGGGAACTTGCCACTTGTTCACTCTGTAAATAGTGCATTTATTGGAGTGATCAAATTCTCTTGGCATGACTGGGAGACAGAACGAGTACCATGAGATGGGGTTTTGTAGTGCAAGTAAATATATTTTATGTGTGAATTTTTCTCCCTCCTACCTAACCTTGACAGCACATTAAAATTGTTAAAATTAGCTTCTGCTGAAGCACATCACTGTTTCAAAGAAGGATTGACATTCTGGATTTTATGTCTGCTTTTATTAGTTAAGGTAGTGAATTGATGTCCAGTTTAGATATCTAATCAATATTATAATTTAGCCAATAAAGCTGATGTATTTTTGTATCCTGTGTTGTGACCCAGCCCCAAAGCACAGAGGAGATAGGACAGGTGATTCTGTATCATAAATAAAAGAGGAAAAACTGAAATCTTGAGGCAGGTATGTAAAACCTCTGGACCGGGATCCACCAAAATGGAAAGAAAACAGAAAAAGAGAAAAAGAAGCTCAAAGATTGTATCCAGGCGTGAAAAAAAATTAGTGAAGGAACTTGTAGGCAGTCCTGGGATCATGAACAAACAGAGCAGGGAGAACTTGGTTGCTTTTTTTAATAATGAGATAATACACACATAAGAAATGGAGTGGGGGTTCTGTGGGTTATATGTATGGTTATATGTGTGTGTGTTGTTCTTTTTTGTTTTGTTTTGTTTTGTTTCTATTCATCAAGAAATTCTGGTGAGGGTAGAGCTGGGGATGAAGACGTTTCCTGAAGCACCAGTGAGTTTGGGTGTTTCTAAGTCTGGTACCCTTGGAAGATGTGGGGGGGTAATTTCCTTTATTAATTCCTAGTGGCGGCACTTAATGGGGCTCTGTTCTCTTAATTATTGATCTCACCATTTCCGTAATCAGGCACAGGGAAGTGGGCACTATTATCTAGTAATTGACCACACTGGAACGTTGACATGATGCTCAGAGTGTTTAACACAGAGATAAGATCAATTATGAGATAATGGTTTCCACGGTAATGAGCTGGTGCAAGGAGGAAACTGCTCCTAAGGCATTTATCAGGGCAGAATGCTGGGACAGAGCCACCACAGTTTTTCCGTGGATAAACTTGGGATAGCAGTTGTTTCACAGGGACTGGAGATCTAAATCAGGTGGGATGATGGGACTGATAAAATCTCCACAAGTGTTGTATAAAATAATTAACATAAAAGAGAGTGAAGGAGGAAAATGCAAATTTCTCAAATTGTAGCTTTTGTGATTAAGTTACTTTTCAGAATCCAATCAGTTTTCTGTAAAAGGAAGTGAAAGAAGAGCATCTCTTTAGCAGCAGTTGATAGGAAGGGTGCCAAGCCCTTGGAAAAGGGAGGGAAAAACCCAAACTCAAACACGCAACCCTGCAAACATCATGCAGCTGCAGCCAGGGGGGTCTGAGCCCCTGCTCGAGCTCTGCCAGTGCAAGGAGAGCAGCTCTGGCATGTGGTTATTAGTGCAGGGAGCACTTTCATTGTTGGATTTAGGGCCTTGCATTTCAGATGCTCCTGCAGGATCAAGAGGAACTGGAGATGACAGGTATGATCAGCACTGTCACCACCAGAATGGAGGTGAATTAGGGGAGGCAGGAAAGATCAATAGAAAAACTCAAATTCAGGTATACAGAAAACAGTGTTTCCAGGGAACTGTCATCTCAGATGCCACATCCTAATTCCCTTCATTTTCTCAATGCCTCGCAGAAAGAAAAACTGCACAATGAATGCTGGTAGAAATAAAGCCCTTCTTCCTGGGCCTGGAATGAAAACTCCTCCAGCTGTCTGACCAGCACAGAATTTACAATCATGGCATGCCTTGAATCAGTAAAAATGAATCCTGTTAGGTGGTTCTATTCCTGGCTCATACACATCCTGAAAATGAGGATTTGAGAGTGTTCAAAGGTTGCTCCCTGTTTTTCTTTTTATTTTCTTTCGAAAAGTAGTTTCACTGCATCTTCAAAGTGCTTCAATTTATAAAAAGTTATCGTATGCAACTTCTAAGATATGAGAATTGGGGGATAAAAAAACATTAAGGCAATGTATTTTCATGAGTTTATATATAAAAGTTACAGTGCTTTGCTTATATTGGTTTTCTTCTTGCAAGAGATGAACAAAAAGCGGCTCTTGCTTTGTTTCTCATTTCCCATTTTATACAGAACATTTGGAGCAAAACGACTCTGCCATCGTTGGTCAGAATTCAGGAGGCAGCATCGGAGCAGAGCGAGCTTTTCTTTCTGGATTTTCATCTGTTGCTTTGCCTCGGTCCTGAGCAAAGAGCTGCTCGTAAACCCCAGGCTGAGGCTCCCCGTGCTCCTTCCCAAAAGCTGGACCTTGCTCTTTGTCCCCCCTCAGCTCCTGCAACAGAGCTGTGTGGACAGACTGAGTTGCTTACTCTTGCAGGGAATAAATTGCTTAAAGCTCTAGTTCAGGTTAAGAATGGCATATAAAAATGTCATAATTTCTTCTTTTTTTCCCTAAATGGAAATATTAAAATGCAGAAAGTAAAAATCTCTGAGCAGGAAACTGCCATACTCTGGGCTGCAAAAACTTAGGTTATTCTACAAAAAAATTGCCTTTTTCTCTTCCTTCATCACTATCAGAACAGTGTCATTCTAATGGGCATTCTCCTGCTAGGTATTTGGTCTTTAGCTGGTGGATTTATTAATCTTGGATTATGCAGTGAGGAGGGGAGCCTCGGCTTGACCTCCATCCTGCTCCTTCCCATCTCAGGAGCCCAGCACGTGTGGCTGGGGGGAAGCTGGGCTGGTCCTGCTGCCTGCAGTATGAACAAACCCTGCTGCTGCAGGGAACAGTCCTTGGGCTCTTCTGACCAATTCAGCTGGGGTTTGGGGGGACGTGGAATGCCAGGTGCAGAATTTAATGTACAGACCTTGTTTTTCAAGGTTTTTGGCAGTTACCAGAAGCTGAGAGCTACCAAAGTACAAGTCTTCATACATTTCACACAAGGGCAACAGCTGCACATGTAAAATGACAAGTGCTCTTGTCACCCCTAGGTCAAAATCCATTTCAACAATGTCTCAACAGTTTAAACCTGTTCTAACCACAGTATCAATAACTGTAGTTATTGATGGGTGTGGTGGGGTGTGTGTTGGCAGCTGGGAGCTTCTGGTGGTCCCAGGTTTCACCTTTGTTAAGCAGGAGATAGAGACAAAGTGCAGCAAAACTGCTTTTTTCTCTGCTTTCAGCCTAACTTCTTACAGCTCAGCCGTGCCACCATTCTCCCCGTGCAGGGATGAGGGAAATGGCTGCTTCGTGCTGGCCCATTGATCCAGTACCGTGGGTCAGGAGGAAATCAAGATGTTCTGGTTTCTTGATGAGGATTTTAGCTTGGTGCGCCTTAAATTTTTCCCTGGTTAAACATTGATTTTATGTCTATAATGCTTTCAAGCTTGGAGATTTTCCTTGATGTTTCTGACTGCGAGATCACAGTCTGACTTCACGGTGCTCTTGTAATTAACCCATGAAGATTAAAATTAGTGTCATTATCACTGTAACAGCTAATTGGTGCCTGGCTTACTCAGCAGTCCAGCACTAAGCAATTTCGGCAGATGTCCAGTGTTGCCACACAGATGCACACGCTGGGTAATCCGAAATGTCTCTTTTGGAAGGTATTTATTTTGCTGTAGCAATTGAATATACTATATTCTTAGTTTTGTGAGAAATTAGTGGCTTTGTCTAAGCAATATAATCTGTCACTTGAAGTGCTGTCATTTCGTTGTAAAATGTCAGTAATTGGTGTCTGCAGAAGGGAAGGTTCCTTTGCCCCTTTTCCACTGTACAAACCTGGAAGTCCCTCACACCCCTGTGAGTGCCTGTGCAGCACTGTGGGGCCCAGGGGATTTCTCTGCTGGTACAGACTGACTTGTCCTCTGAGAAATACGGGATTAAAAAAAAAAAAAGGGAAAAAAGAAAGAAAGAAAGAAAACCCGTCTGCTGATGAAAGTAGCTGTCAAATTAGCAGGTCTAGAAGTTGTGTGTATTGTTATGAGCTGCTCAAGTTCACACCAGAGCGACCCAACCCAATCCGTCTTTCTCAGTTTACATTTTAATTGGCTTGTAGTTAAGTTTTTTAAACACTGTGAGACTGCTGACATACACTGTAATATCATGTGAATAATTTATAGGAGCTGTTCAAGATGAGCGGGTTTTTTGCCTCCTTTTTTTTTTTTTTATTTGATAATTGGATAAAAGAAGAGAGAGAACTGGAGGTGGAAGAGCAGAGGAGAGGAGCATCAATCCAGCAGCATGTTGCTTGCTGGGTGTTAAATGTTTTTGCTGGTGCCTCTGACTGCATTTGGGATTTCACGGAGGTTTGTACAATGCAATCTTATTAATAACTGCTCTGTCAGGAGAGCACCCAATTAAATTGAATTGGGTTTATGGTTCCCTTTACATTCCTTAAAATGTGTAGATATAAAGCCTCTCCAACATGAGGACTGGCTAACAAGGATTGTGGGGGTTGAGGTTCAGTTTGCTTTACTCCTTTTTCCTTCACTTATTTAGGACTGTTCTGTTTGCAATTTCGGATCCAGCCCCTCCAGCAGGGCTTTGCTCTGCCCTTGTGAGGCTGCTAGGGGCAGAGCAGTTCCCAAAAAGAACTCCCAGCCTGTTTGGGGCCTTGCCCCTACAAACAGGGACTGCTGGTCCTGTAATTAAGACTTCAGGGAGCATCCTCTTGCTGTCTTAGGGAGCTCCAAGTTTGCTGGGGCATCTTGAACGCAACAGGAATACATTCTGGTAGGGTTTATACACTGAAAGAGCTGCTATTTAAAGAAGAATTAAGTCTCCTGTCAGCTGCTTGGGGAGCATGGTCAGTTGTGGATGGCTTGTGATTATTTGGGAAAGAAGCAGAAATTCAGCCCCAGGTCCCTCCCTGCTCAGGGCAGGACTCAGTGCCAGGCTCTGGGACCTGGGTTATTCCCATCTCCTGCCCCTCTGGGCTGGGCTCTGCCCAAGGTATACGGAGAGGCTGCCCACACCCTGCTCCTGGCTGGCTGCAGGGGATGCAGAGGAGCTGAGCCCAGGGCAGGAGCCTGGAGCAGGGCACAGGGCAGGGCTGTGCTCCCTGCCCAGGAGGGAGCCCCGGTGGTGCCACGGGTCACCCCTTCATCCTCAATTTCCTTCTGCTCTGATTTCATCTCCAGGGATCCTTTCAGCTGCTCGCATGCACCTTCTGTGCACACAGCTCGTGGTTTGGAGAGTTACTGTGTAGATATTCCAGTTATTGATACTGTGGTTAGAACAGGTTTAAACTGTTGAGACATTGTTGAAATGGATTTTGACCTAGGGGTGACAAGAGCACTTGTCATTTTACATGTGCAGCTGTTGCCCTTGTGTGAAATGTATGAAGACTTGTACTTTGGTAGCTCTCAGCTTCTGGTAACTGCCAAAAACCTTGAAAAACAAGGTCTGTACATTAAATTCTGCTCGTTTGCACACTGGACTTCAGGTTTTCCTCCCAATAATTTTGCTTTAGCATTTGCACAGCACGTCACTCTTTTATGTTCTGCTTATTTGGAAAGTCTTTTGTCTGCTTTGTAAGATAAAACATCAGCTCCTACAAAAGCTTTGTGTTGTATTGTACACCTGAATGTGAAGATCAGAGATCTGGGGGATCTCGATGTGTTCGCTGTACCTGGAATGAACGTGTTGTTTTAAAAACAAAGGCAGCAGTGCTCCGGCAGAGTTGCATAATTCCTGTGCTCGGGAAAGCCAGATGCACAAATTCCATGGCCACAATGCTCCTGCCTGCAAAGCTGAGGGAAGAGATCCAAGTAACAAAGGTCTGAGTCCACGGGGATGAACCATTTCAGGTCTGTGAGCTTTACCTTGATAAGAACGCCCAGAGCCTGAACCCTCCATTCCTCACATGTCCTGCGGTGCCTCGTTTTTCCAGCATATGCTGTGTGACATCCACATTAATCTGAGTGCCCCGCAGCACCAAAGCACAGCAGGATGAGTTAAGGACAGGCTGTTGGCCTTAACTTTCATTTTTCTGCTTTTGTTGCCGTGTGTCATGGATAAAGGTGACCTGCAAGGGAGGAGGGGAGAAAGAGCCTTCTGCTCGTGTCCCATTTGCTTCGTTAGGTTGTACAAAACGTTTTGAAAGGTTGTTTGTTTAGTTCTTGGCTGCTTTTTTTTTTTTTTTTTTTTTGTTCTCTTTCAGAGATATCAGATCCAGACTTCTCTGGTTTTCCTAGGAGACACAGTAGAAAACTGGAGAGCTCTTGGGATTAAAAATCCAAAGCTCAGGCAGTTGAAAGGGGAAGAGGATTTTAGTTCTAACATTTAACCTCTCGGCTCTTTGTTTCTGTTTGTTAGTACCAGCTCAGCACCACTCCTGCTTCATGTCTTTCACATTCTGGCTCTTTGGTTAAGATGTGAAGATCTCTCATTCCCACTCTGATCCTCCAGAGAACTCCAGCAAGCACAGATCTTAAACAAACACCCTCCTCAGCCACCACATGCATCTACAAACTCCCGGTCTTTTTTCAGACACAGACACAACAGATACCTTTTTATTGTTTATTGCCTACATTCTCTGCTACTCTTGAACTTCTTGAGGGCACTCTCCTGAAACTCCACTTGTCTTATTTTCCCCAAAAGAAAAACCAGAAAATAGCATCTATTCACTTCAAAGAAAAAGTGTGATTATATTTCTTTCATATATATCAACTGCAACAGGATGGTCTGACTCAGGAATTTCGAACGGGCAAAAATTATTTTCTCTAATTATTTTTTTTTCTTGAAGAGCTAGTTTTGTACCATTTATTTTTATTATAGTTGCTGTTTCATTAGTGGGATTCTCATCCTGAAGTTTAGCACAGATGAAAGAATAGGAAGAGGAATTAATAATTGATCTTAATCATCTCTTTGGAGCTGCTGCACTCTCCTCCAATTAATTTGAGGCATTACAAGAGCTCTTGTGGAATGAAGGGGGCAAGCCCATGCATTAATAATCTGTAGAGCTTTGGCATATCTGACAGTCCTGTGGGGACACTGCCTCTCTATCCCTGCACATGTTCCTTTGGACACATGGTGACTTCAGGAAATCTGGTTAAACCGAGCGAGGGGCCTCTTCGTGTTTGGAGAGGTCACAGCAGGCTCTTCTGCCCCTGAACATTGAAAAGCATTGCTATTTTTTCCTAACTATAGCTAGGTGGTGATTGTAAATAATCAGATCCTCTGGTATTTTTAAAGGTTGTCTAAACATCCAAGCTTTGAGGGAGCTGTGAAGGCAGGTGAAGAGGTGAACAGTTGAATGCATCCTGCATTAAAGAGACAGGAATTGTGAAATTTGTAAAGCTGGACTGCAACTTCAACCTGCCTAGTGTGATGACGCTATCAGTGATTTCTGTTCTGAAATCCAAAGCTGAGTATTTAACATAAAAACCCCGTCTGGGCTGGTGTGACTCCTCTGTGAGCTTCTTGTTTCTTGTTTCATATTCAGGGTTCAGGTATTTGTGATGCAAATTCATGCGTGGCCTGAAGCATGGCAGTTGTGCTCCTGGACAACGTTTGTGTTTGCTCTTCTTCCTACTGTGCCTCAATACAAAATGTGAAAATGAAATTGCAAGGAAATGCACTTTTTTAGACCAGAGAGGGCTCTATGTGTGTGTGGATGGCTTGTGAAGCATTGCAGGGGTGCAGCCATCGGTCCCTGTGCTGCCTGATCGGGGCAGAGCGTCCAGAAATGGCCTCAAATCACAAAGGGATGGGAATCAAATCACCAAAGTCCTTGGAATCAAACTGGAGTGGATAAAAGAATTGGCTGTTTCCTGAACAAGCTGCATCCTTTCTGGAACTGCAGTGGAGTTGATTGTGAGATTATCCCATGCCTGTCCCAGAAAAAAATCAGGATTCCTTAACTGTTACTAGTGGCAGTGTTCCAAACCAGTTAAACCATTAAAGGAAAAGCAGAAACTATTTTTTCTCCAGAGCTTCTCAAGATTTGTCTCAACTCTGCTGTGATTCTTCTGTGAAAAACATTTACTTTGAAAAAGCAGCAAATTTTGGCAAATACAAACTTAACCGAAACCATTGTCCTGGTGTTTAAGGACAGTGTGTGTAGTGAGTGTTGGTTGTTTAACTGTGGCTGTGGCCCTTGGGCAGGCACTGACCACTCGAATTAACAAACCCCAGGGGTGGGTGCACCATTTTTTGCCCCAAAAGGTCCGTGTCCAGCAGCAGCTGCTGTCAGAGGCTGCCTTGTGCTGTTTGATGTGACCAGACCTGCATGGTTTTCAGCCCTCCTCATGTCACCCACGACATCCTGTGCTGAGCACCCAGTCTGGGCTCCGTGTCCAAGCGGGCTACAGAGGGGGTCTGCTGCTCATGTTTTCCCTCTCCCTTCTCCGTTCACGTTTCTGCTGTGAAATGTATGAAGTGTTTTCCTGGAGAGGAGCACGATGAGGGAACCACCCAAGTTCCTGTGGCAGAGCAGAGCAGCTCTGGAGCTCTGTGAGCCTGTGCTGCTCCATCCTGGGGAAGGCATCTGTGAGAGCCTCTCCAGGCTGGACCTTCCTCTGACACCAACAACGGCACACTCAGCTCCTCCTCTGGCACTCTGCCCACCCAAAAAGGCCTCTTGGAGAGCTGCTGGGGCAGAGAAGGTGGTTTTAGTGAACCCAAACACACAGATTTTGAAGCCCAGCTTCCCAGGACGGCACCCATGCAGGGATCTGTGCAGTTCTAATCCTGTCAGTTCCTTTCTGTTCTGCACTGATTGTTTGGAGCAGGATTTTGAAGTGGCTCTTACTGGTAGTTTCTGAATGAGCCTTTCTGTGTGAGCAGCCTTTTCTTTCCCTGGCCTTTTCAACAGAAGTGTCAAATCCTGTTTTACCCAGCTGCCGGCCAAGTTTGGATGGTCTGGGACTTGGAACAGGCACACACATGTTTAGATGCTTTTCCCAAATATCATCCAAGTCTCTCAGGCCTGACAGATGGTTGGACAGGACTAATTACACTTCCTGGTTTTGTCACAGATTAGCAGTGTCCCTAAGTCTTTAACATGGGAGGGCTGTTCTGGAGCCGATGGCACCAAGCTCATTTCATTTTATGGCATTTGAGCGAGGGGCTCCAAAGGAGGAACCATCAGAATTGCTTTTTTTGTGTGTAATTTAAAAAGGCCAAACCTTGCAATCAGAGCCTGTCCAGCTCAGTGTGAGGCCAGGTTGTTCAGGGAGAGATTTTACAGTCACTGTCCATGAGGTGACACCTCCCTGGGGCACAGACCCTGCCTTTGGTGTGTTTTAGGACACCTCAAGAGTGTTCCCACGTGTCAGAGGATGTCAGCTCTTGGTGAGCTGTCTGAAAATCCCTGCTCACATGAAAAAGGACGTGCACACTTGTGTTAAGGAGGAGGTACTTGTGTGTGTACTCCAGCTGTGAAGCACCGGGAGGGAAAAACCCTCCCAGGCTGTGCAGAGCTCCTTGCTGCACAGGCAGGGAAATGCCATCTGCAGGGGTCACGAGCAGGGGGACTAAGCAGCCTGTCCCCATGTCCCCGAGGTGGCTCCCTGGGGTACGTGCTCAGCGCTGTGCTGCTACCACAGATTTTTAGTTGTTCTAGAGAGATGTGTAAGCAAATGAATGAAACTGCAAACAACTTTGAAATGTTTGAGTATCAAACCCCAGAAACATTTAAAACCTCTGATAGTATTGCTTTCTGGGTTTATGACTGTCCCACTGTATAAATCATACCAGGAAGAATAGCTGCAGGGGTAAAGGACTTTATTGTCCATACTTCATGGCTATTCTTTTATGAAATTTACTCCCTTTTTTCACATTAAAAAATAGCCATAACTGTTTATTATTTTGGATTCATTTCATAATACAATTTAATGTAGCCAGCAGTTACTGAAAGTTCAGGAGAATCTATTTAATAGGAAATTTGGCACAGCAAAAACCTGCTGCTGGGGGGATGAATCCCAATAATTGTTTTGTTGTATTATGATACACAAAGTGCAGTTGTGAAGCGGTGAAGCTCTTTCCAAGTGAAATCGGTGTGAGAGGAAAAAGTAATTTAACACTAAGAGTATCTTTGTGGCCAAGCAAAGCATTTAAGAAACCCCCAAATTCTGCTGCTCTTTGAAAGCATGATTTGTGGTGGAACAGGAGGGTTGCACGTATTTATTCTAAAACTATGAATTATGCTGTTTAATGTGACCTGCAGAGAGCTGCCTCACCAGATGGGATGGAGCTCATCCTTTTGCATTTGCTACATGTGCTGAGGGTTAGGAAGTGCTCTGCTTCTCTGAGGTACCGGGCACAGGCATGGACGAGCAGGAAGCTCATCTGCATTCACCTGCTGCTGCAGCAGGGGCTCCAGCACAACCAGGAGCCCTCCCCTGCCCTCCGTGGAAGGGGCTGCTCCTGGTTCCTCCCTGCTCACTGCTGGTTCCTCACCCTGCTCACTGCTGGTTCCTCACCCTGCTCACTCCCGGTTCCTCCCTGCTCACTCCTGGCTGGGATGGGAGCACTGCAGGTGCCGCAGGGTGATGGTGTTGGTGTTTGGGAAGGGCTGGCGCTGCCATGGGAGCCGCTGTGGCAGGCACAGAGCAGCCTCCCGAGGGCCAGCCTGGGCTCTGGGATGGCCAGCGTTCAGGAGAGCCTCCTGCTGTATTGCAGATAAATAAATAGGGAGATTTCCATCTTCTCCTCTTTTCTTGGCTTGCACCAGGAGCTCATGAATCAATCGTCAACGAGCCAACTTCTCAGCCAATTGTGGTAATGATGTATGTGATTAACAGGCTGGGATTCTTTCCCTTCTTCCTCTTCCCCCTTGTCTTTTTTCCTTTTTTTTTTTTTTTTTTTTTAAATTGAATACACGAGATGGAGGCAGTTTCTTGTCACAGCAAGCGAGGCGGGGGTGCTGGTGTCACATCCCACCCCCATCCCTCCGTGGGCACGTGAGTGTCTCTCCCTGCCCTGCCATGTGCCGGGTGGGAGGAAGTTTTTCCTCGCCGAGCAGCGCACGGCTCTGCCTGAGGGATCGGGAACATATTGCTCGGCAGGTGGGGCCCGCTCAGACGCATTTAGTGTTATTTCAGCACTGACAGCAAAAATACATCACACGGGCCCGCGGTGCCAGTGCGCCGCAGGAACCCGAGCGGGGGGACTGCAGCCTGCGAGCACAATGCTCAGCCTTAATACATTATTTTGACCCAGTAACTGGTCTCTGGGAAATCAGGGAAGTGTCTTGCTGTCCAGAGAGACTGGGCTTTTCCTGTGGGTTCGCTGTGGAAGCTGCCCTTAACGATGCTTTGCCTTCCAACTCAATGGATTTTTTACCTCTTCTCCAGGCAAATCAGTTGTAGGCACGAACACCCCAGATTCTCGAGGCTCCTCTGCAAGCACAAGCTTGTGGGTTTTCAGTTATTTTATCTACCTGTTATTTAGAAGTTTCTGTGGTTTATCTGCTAGCTGTGAGGTGCATGTAGCCTTCTGCAGGAAATGCTGGGGTCCAGATGTGCTGAGTTTAGTACCAAAATGGAGAGTTTCATAATTATCACATTCAAAAGGCTTTCCCTTGGTCAGCAATGTGCTTATGGTGCTGTCAGTTTGGTTTCAGCTGAGGCATGGATAGGCTGTTTTTCCCTGCTAATCACAGTCATTGTAGGTTTGGGGTTGCTTTGTTTCATTTATAAAAGCTCAGCTAAGCAGCAGTTTCATGAGAGCCTGATCACAGCCCACAGTGGGACTTGAACTTTGTTATTCAGCTTCATACACAAGCCAATAAATGAAAATGTGGTAAGGGAGAAAGATGAAGAGGGGTAATACATGCCATGTTTTACAAAGCATCATGCAGACAGACTTATTTTGCTTTGGAAATCTCTGTACTTAAATAGTTTACAAAGTTTAAGAACCTGCTCAGGGTCCGGTAGATGCTCTGCATCCTCCATTCTGACTGTAATTAATTGGCTGTATAAGTGAGAGCTAATATCCTACTTTAAAATGAAGAGAAACTGGGGGAAAATCAAAAAGAAGCATCTGGAAGCTCACTGGGAAATACAACCAGATAGCACAGCTGCACCAGAGTGACTTTAGTCTGGGCAAAGCAACAGCAGTCAGGGTAGGGCTGGAGAAGTCCAGGTGTGCAAAGGTCTTAGAAGAAGTAGGAACAGTGAGTGGTGGATTTTTCTATCCAAGGATCCATTTTGTCATTTCAGAGATTAAAATCCGACCCCTGTGGGTTTAGGTGGGTTTTTTCCTTCTGAAACCTATCATTTTGGTGGACACTGGAACCCTTGTGTTCCATGTATTCACCAGGAGGTTTAAAGATTAATTCTCAGCAGAGACTTTCTAAGACTTCCTCAGTGCATTGATTTCTTTATCTACAGATGTATTACAGGTAGCAGCTCACAGCAGAAGTCGGTTTGGGCAATGCTTTTGTGTACAGCACACAATGCAAACCACAGTGGTTGTTGGATGGTTCGTTCTGTAGTGATGTAGGTGCTCCAGATGGGCAGGGAGATAGAGGACCTGAGAAAAGTGAAGTGCTTAGTGAGACTGGAAAGTTTTATGTTTAATTTGTCCAGAGGCATCATTCCACAATGGGATTTACATGGGTAAATCCCTCCTGAGGAAAGATTGAGCAATGTCTCTGCTTTCTGTTGTGGTGATTTGAATTAGCAACCAAGCGAGAATTAAATAATGGGAAAAGCTCCAGATGCCTTGGCTACATGTGGAGAACTTCCTGTGGTCGCTTCAGGAGTCTGCCTGATTTCATTGACGTAAGTGAGCAGAGTAGATGAAGCCTTGGTAACTCCCTGAGATGGATGAGACACGTCAGGGCACAGGCTGATAGAATTTTTTGTCATCCTCCAGCCCAATTTTGAGCTTGTGGTTACCTCAGGAGACAGACATTTCCTGCAGTCTGTACCAGAGCTCACTTGTGCTGCAGGAGCCATCGAGTGTGTGAGCAGTGGCCTTTGGAGCCAACAGCATCCCTATGCCAGGCTGGGGCTGGCTCTGCTCCCTGCCTGCCTGAGCACAGCCAGGGCACACTCCGAGCTCCGTTCTGCTCTTGGCTCCTTTTCCAGGTGTTCAGCCCCGAGAAGAAACCCAGAAGGTGGGGCTGAGATCACGCTGTGAGATGGGGGCAGCTCCCCCCTGCTCTGAGCTGGGAAACAGCCCTGCTCTGTGCTGAGGCTCGGCAGACAGGAGCTGGAAGGGCTCAGCAGAAGCTTGATTAAGCTGACCTATAAATCCAGCTGGTTTCCTGTTGCCTGTGTCCCGTTGGCAGCGCTGAGGAAATGTTACGGGCGCACCTGGTCCATCCCGCGGAGCCGCAGGTGGCTGCCCCACGTGCTGCCGTCCCTGCTGGCAGCCCTCGGTGCCGAGCAGTTTATTAGCTCACTTTTCACCTGTAACAGCGCCTGGAAAATGCCAGCCTGGCATTTCAGGGCCTCACCAGAACCAGGCTGTGCTGGAGCAAGTGCTCTGAAACGCTGTCAGCCCTGTCTGCAGCTGCAGCGGGGACTGCCGGGGCTTTGTGTCTGTGCGGATCCGCCGGCGCTGTGAGGAGCTGTCATTTTGCTTGCAGAATGGTACTAATTTAAAAATAGGAAGTCTGCTAAAGTATTAATGATACCAGATGTGGCTGTTACGTTTTTTTCTTTACCTGTCATGTACAATAGCGATGGATGTTATTTTCCCAACTGCGGCGCTGAGGTGGGAAGAGAACTGTGAAAGAATCGAGATTTTTTTTCCTTTGCTGCACTGTCCTAAGCTGCATTTCTTTGGGCAGAGAGGGTGAGTTTCTTGTTTTGAAAGGGCATCACAGTGCTGTACAACCATATCGCACCTCGTGTTCCTCACATTGCTAAAACAACTGTGCCGTGAGTATGGAGAACCATGGAAAAACAGAATAGTTTGTGTTGGAAGAGACCTGAAAGATCATCCTTTATTCCATGGCAGGGATATCTTACACTATTTCAGGGTGCTCCAAGCCCCGTCCAGCCTGGCCTTGGACACTTCAGGGATGGGGCAGCCACAGCTTCTCTGGACACCGTGTGCCAGGGCCCTCCCACCCTCCCAGGGAAGAATCTTTTCCTAACTAATCTAAACCCACTCTCTGGCAGTGGGAAGCCATTGCCCCTTGTCCTGTCACTCCAGGGCCTTGTAAAAAGTCTCTCCATCTTTCCTGTAGGCTCCTGCAGGTCCTGGAAGGCTTCTCCAGGCTGAGCAATGAGCTCTGACCATGTCCTGTGGCTCTCAGGCAGCCTCCCTTCCCTGTGCCCATGCTCACATCACATTCTCATGGCTCCGTTGTTCCCTGCTCTAGCTGAGCACTCTCCATGGCCTTGGTTTTGCTGTTGACCCCTTGGCCAGCTGTCTCCTAGGCTGAGCTTCAGCTCCCTTTCCCGTACTAGACTTACTGATTTGCACAGAATTTCTCATAACTGGCTGTTTTTAGGTCTCTACCAAATGTAACTGAAAAGCAATGAGGGGTTTGCAAATTGCTAGGGCTGGGTGGGCTGAGAGCCTGTTTGCATAAACCTTGTTTTTACACAAACACAGGCAAAAATGAAAATAGGATTACTTGTGTAAGCAGTGTGATTTGTGCCACACAGATAGAAGATAACAAAGGCACCATCTTGCACTTTATCCCTGAAGGACTGGTGTAAAAATCACCTTTTCAGGTTAATAGTGTTTCACAGAGGCCTTGTGGGCTGCCTGAGTGACTACACAAGGCACAAGACCACGGCTAATCCAGCTTTTTGTCCACTTATGCTCCTGTGTGGCACCTACCAGTTGTCAGGGGTGTGTAATAGTATTTATACAAGAAAATCACATAAAGCAGTATTGACAGGGAAAAGCTACTGGTACCCATAGCTTTTACAGCCAAACAAAGAGTGGAAAAAAACCCCAGGATATGTGTCCTGCAGTATGACTCTGTCCCTGATTTTCCTTGAGTAAGATCACAAAACAGCTCTGAGGTGCAGTTCTGTGTTCAGTTTTATCTGCCCAAGGAATCACTTGTGGTGCACACAGGGGCAGTTTAGAACCCCAGTGGCAAACACCAGGAGTGAACTCAGAGCCCTGGTTCCTGGAGAGTAGGGACAGCAGAAATTATCCCATTTTCTGGGCAGATGGACTCCCTTGAGCTTTTATCGATGGAATCGGGGACCCCAATGGAGTAAATAAAACCAGATTTGTTCTACAGAGCCTCCCACAAGGAGAGGGTGAAGCCCTCCCAGAGCCCAGGCTGGAAGCAGAGTTAAGCAAACCCTGAGTTAGGAGGGGGAATAGAGCTGAGAGTGGGCAATCCTGAGCGTGTCCATGGGCAGGGAGGGAGAGCCCGGTGTGGGCACGGGCACTGCCACATCCCTGCACCACGTGGGGCTGGGGTCACTCCAAAACCCTCCTCGTTGGGCTTAACTGAGATTTCCTGGAGGCCTGCTCTTGCACACATAAAGGCTCATTACCAGGAAATCAGAGTTTACAGTGTTTATCTAGTGAGTTATGAAAATACCAGATAATAAGACTAATGACTCAACACAGCATTTTCCAAATTGTGAAGTAATCTTCGGGTTTTCCAAGATGATTATTATTATTATATTAGTTGCACTTTTTAGTCTGTCAGAAAAGAAATAAATACAAGGCCTGTATTTTCCATTAACATTCGGAGAACATCTGTTGCGTATTGTAAATAACATACTTATAAAGCAAACTGATAATAACTACTCAGACTATTTTCCTGTTCTGGCTGTAGCGTTCTGCACCATACAATATGTTATATACTGCACTCTTCATTTGGACCAGAATAAAAAGGAATTATTCTAATAGTACAAGTCAATTACATGTAAAATAACCCAAGGAGTTTGCAAAAGCTCTAACACTAAAAACACACATTCAGACTGTGTTAATAAAAAACAATAATAACAGACCAGAGTGAAGAGATATAAACTGGTACAGCCCTGCATTTGGAAGAGTACACAACTCTGAGATTTTGGGGTGCTTGAAGCGTTTAGGCAGGGAGGGATAAAAGAGTTTTAAAAATCACATTTGTCCTGAATCTCTCTCTCAAAACACATACCAGCCCTACAATAAATGATTTCAGAATGCCAGTCAGACTTAATAGGAAAACAGCCTCATATGGGTCTTCTTTTAAACGCCACCTCTAAAATGCTGCTCTTTGTCATCCTGAAGTTTCTAGCTCGGTTTTATAAGATTGAAGTGGTAATTTGGATTTTTTTTCCAGCTTCCTGGGAGGCTGTAGTCCACAGTAACTGGGAAGTCCTTTGAAGCTGAACTTGTGCTAACATGACCTTCTTTAATTGCTAAAATAAAGATGTTCTCATTGCAGCGCTACAAGTAGCAGTGTGAATGCAGAACAACTCCACAATTTTCACGATTATGTCAATCTAAAATTGTCATAATTACCACAGGAACAAGGCCCATGCTATTGAAGTTTCCAGCAAGGCAGAGCGTGCACTCGATGCACATCAGCACAGGCTGTTTCTGGGAGCCAGGGATCAATAACAGCCTTTGGCCTGATCAGTGGGTGCATCCTGAGCTGTTCTCAGTTGTCTCCTCCCCACTGAAGGCACCTGAGACAGTCAGCCAGGGCTGCATGCATACTCACAGGAGTGCAGCCAAGCTCTGCTTCCCACTGAGGGGAGGAAGAATAGTGGTAGAAGGATAACTTTATCTTTTCTCATTGCATAACAAAGTCTCCTGAGTTTCTGGGTGGGCCCCTCTTCCCTTGCATATTCAATTTGCTTTAGTTCTGCTGCACCCCTCCTGTATGCAGGGATTTCCCTCTGTGACATTGCACTGGTGTTTGCTGATACGGAAAAGCCTGAACTTTGCTTTATTCCACCTTGACATATCCTCAGTGAAGAGGAGCAGGAGGAGGGGGCAGTTGGCTGGAAAGGCTTTGTCTGGGAATGCCATCTGCTCCAGCCATCCCTGGCATTGTCTGAAACACAACCCGAGCAGTTACGGTGCCCCCACACCCACAGCCACACCCCAGAGCTGCCGGGGCAGGGAGCAAACATTTCCCCAGGTCACATGTCAGCGTTCCTAAATAATGTATTGAACATTACTGTAAATGCCTGGAAGTCCCACCTTTCCTAACCTCAGGAGTTCAGATTCAAGTAGCCTTAGCTCCGTCTTTCCTGTGGCTTAGTGGAGCATGGCTGAATTTCCAGCTATTCTGAATTCTTTACACCATGTAGTCCATGTCACCAACACCTACCTTGGCATGACAAAATAAAACATTAATTACTGTGAGGGCATTTGATTCTCTGTTCCCTCCTTCACGTACGGTGACTTCAGGCAAGTAAAAGATAGATCAGACTCTGAAAATGTCTTTCTGGGTACTTCCATGATCTTCTGCAAACTCAAACCAAGAAAAGCCCTAGCTCTGTGTACACAGATAAATCATTCCTCCAAATCCATATCTACACAGTGCTTGCTGCAGTCTTTCATTTGTGATGTAATTTAGATTTGGTGTCTGTCTGCCACAAATGTGCCCAGTCCCTGCCATCCTTTCATTTTCTATTTAGTCTTGTTACCGTCAGTAAAATTAGAGGAATCTTGGGTTTGTCCTCTTGCTTTCTTGTGAGGAAGAGTTTGTATCTCCATGTGGACAGTCAGGAGTTGTAGGGTCGGGATATTTGCAAGCCCTGGGGTGGTTTGCAAGGCTTTTTTGAATTGTGCATACCTTAAATTCATTTTTGAATGTGCAAAGGCATCCAGTCATTTAAAGCTGCCCAGTGGTGGTTTGCTACTCTTGCTTAGGATGTAGAGCTCTCTTGGAGGTCGTGTGTGGGATTTCAGGATAGAAGGAATCCCAGGTGCTGGGAGAAGGAGCAGTTGTGTTCCCTGGCTGAGCAAACCCCATCCCATACCTGCAGAGACACTTCCGTGGAATCAGCTGCCCAGGAGCTGGGCTGGGGTTTGGGGGAAAACACCTGTGATGGGTTCTGGGAGCTGCTGAAGTCTGTAGGGATGTGTGTGTGTGGCTGCATAAATTCAGGGGGACCACAGAGATGCATGTTTGTTATACGCAAATGTGAAAATCTTAAGCAGTCTCTTAATGAGATCTCAATTTGGCCAGGTTATTACGAGATAATTTTTAATTGCCTGTAGAGTCACAGGATCTTTTCCTCTTGGTGCTGTCCCTGGAAAGGGGGATCAGTGGTGCTGGAAGGGGTTCATGTGCTTCTGTGCTGGGCTGCTGAGGGCAGAGCTCCATGCGTTTGCTTAAGGCTCTTCTGCCCACCTGCCTAAACTGCAGTGATGAGTGTGTAGGGCTAATACCTAGTTTTTAAAAATGTGTATTTTTTTCCAGCAAGAGGAAATTATAAACCTGTGCAGCCAACATGAATACATTTTAATTTTTAAAAAATATGTTGAAAGTGGCATGGTATGCCATAAAAATATACATCATGTGCCAAGACAAGCAATTGATGCTCTCCTATAAAATACAGTAAACACCTCCTCCCTGCCCTTCCTTTGGCTGTCGATCAGATTTCAGAATCATGAAATTTTACAGTATTACTGGTTAGAAGGGCTCCCCACTGGGAGCAGATGCCATCTCCGTCTTCATAGACTCAGAGAAAGTCCTGACATGTTTCATGGCGTTCATACGTGGAAGTCTGTGAAATGGAAAGGAAAACAGCTTTTTCTGTCAACCTGTCACTGATATAAGCTCTTACATTTCATCAGAATGACTAAACTTTAAAGCTGTTTCTTCAGTGCTGAGTATATTTGAGAACTCCCAAGTGTTATCAGATTTATGGAGTCCCAGTGTATGATAGAAGACCAAAGCATTTTGTGGCATGATATTAAAAATTCATTCAGATACTCGATAAAGCGTGGATGACAAAAGTCTGAAATGGAATAAGGTAGAGTGAATTTCTCCATGGTTTATTGACCTTGATTCCTCTACACAAAATAAATAGACAGAATGGACTAAAATCTCTTCTTTATGAAGGCAAAATCCTGGCAGTCAAAGCCAGGCTCATAAAGATGCTCTCTGTGGCACATTCCTTGGCAATGCTGGAAGTTGGAGGCGATGGAGATTTATTGCTGGTGCCGCAGTGTGTGTCTGTATTTCACGGAAGGAGAAAGCAGGGGCTGCTTTATGAGGTTACTGCTGCTGTTCTGTGCGAAACAGAGAGAAAACACCCTCACCCTCGCCGCTCTGTGTTCTTTCCCCGAAGGTATAATAAGGTAAAACACTTCCCTTTGCATATCCATTTTTTATTTGTTTGAAAAAGAAGGAGAAGAGGCAAATCTCACAGAACGAGGAGTTTGACATCTTTCCCTGCTGGAAAAGGCTGGTGCTCCATACTGCTCTGAGAGGTTTTCCTGCCTTGCTGCAGTCGGAGAGCAGAATGCCTCATTGGTTTCAGATATTAAACTTTTGTGCTGAAAGCCCAGTTGGAGCTGGTGTGACAAATGGATTTTACCTGCTGCCGAAAAACACAGCCCCCACCTCCCCACCCCTCCCGTCCTGCCTAACCTGGCCCCCGAGAGCCCTGGAACAGAAAGCTGCCCTTAGGCACCATCTGTTTCTGCCAGCTCCCACTTCGGGCCCTGCCTTTACATCTGTTAAGTGGAGGCAGCTTACTTGATGAGTTGTTTTGAAGAAATATCTGGTCTCCCCACCATGTTCATTAACCATTGCAGATCTGGGAAAGACAGGCTCCGTGATGCAATTTAGCCGCACTTAACTGAATTCATGGAAGTCACAGTCATGGATTATTTCTGCATCCCGCAGGGATAGAGAGCAGAAGTGTTTTAGCAACACTGTTTTCTCTTCCCTTTGAAAATAAAATTCTTTCCTGTTTGCCTTGAGAAACCCCATTTTAAAGAGTGATGAAATCTAAAGGGGATTTAAAGGGACTCCTCGGCAACTGCTAATTTGTTGCTCCTCCTTGTAAAACACAGCCAAGGTGCATACACAGCACATGCTAAAACAAATATATTAATCATGTTTCCCTCCCAATAAAGAAAAGCAACTGTTTATTCCTAGCACCTCCTTAAGTACGCCAAAGCTGCTGATTTGTTAAACTGGCATTCTTCTCACAGGCAGACCCAGCTTTCTGGAGCCACTGGAATTTTTTCATGGCCAGTGATCAAGGACTAAAAGGAACAAAACAAAAATCCACTTAAAATACTTCAGAAAAATGGATTCAGTATGTTTGTGTTTGGATTTGTTCGAGTTAGAAAACAGAGTTTAATGGGCATTCAGGGAAAGCAGGCGTCATCCAGTTTGCATAGAAGAGAGCACGACACAAATGGGGAGGAAAGCTGAAGTGCAGGGGAAGGGAACAAAGTCTTGTTTTACAGCTGAAGGATCCAGCACAGAAAGGGAGGGAGGGGGATTTACCCAAAGTTGCTAAAGAAGAGCGGGTGTCAGCCAGGGATTAAATCGTGGTTTTAATAATCCCGTGGCCTTAAGCCATAAGTGTGGGACTGTCAGTTCCGCACCGGCTGGACACACAGTTCAGACCTCTCCACGTGCAAAGAGTCACTTGAGAAGCAAATTCTGGTCATAATACAAACGGAATTTTCTTTTATTGTATATCTTACATTTTCATCTGAAGCGATGCCCTGGAGCTACAATTATGCTTTATAATAAATGCTACACAGAGGTGTCCCTGTAGGGTTTAAGGATGAGGCTAATTTCTATATTAGTTAAAAGCTGGCACCTCCGAATCTGAGTCAGATGCAGTAAAATAAATATGAGGAAAAAACTTATCAAAGCTTGATTTCCCATAGAGAGTTAATTGAAACCTTTGATTGATGCTTTTTTTCTTGGAGTTGTTCTAAGATCTCTCTTGTGTGTGCGTTTTCTGGGCGGGAGCGAGGTGTGATCACACGCTGCAGCCTTTCCTTCAGACTCATCGGGGCTCTGCACCAACTGGCCGCCTTTTGCAGAAAACTCACATGAGCTTAATTAGCTTTGAAATCTCTTGTCAAATGTGGGTGAAATTGGCCAATGAGTTCAAAAATTTCGAGAAGGTTGAACAGAGAGGGAAGCTCAGGGACTGGTGGCACAAGCTGTGTTTTTGGGGGGAGCACGAGCGAGGGAGGCTCTGCGAGGGTTTTGTGTGTGGTGTAGTGATGCCAACAGACAAAGATGAGATATCACAAAACTCAACTTGACATGTTGACTCAAAAGATGACACTTACACTGTTTATTCCAATTGCCTAAGCAGAGAAAAATAAAAAGCTGGGTTCTGCTTCCCTTACCCACACAAGTACTTGCCTTGCTCTGGTGTATTTGGTAATTGCTCTTCAGCATTTCACTCCCTTCTTAGACAGGTGGTCTTGTAGTGAGGAAGGGTAACAAGCACTGCCTGAGTTAAAATTATTTGTAATATCTATGTGAGATACGGGAAAGGACACTGTCCTGCACTCCCGTGGCTTTCTAAGCATAGAGCTCTGGTGACATCAGGAATATTCTGCAATTTCCTTGTCTAAACATGCCACTTGGCAAACACATGACATGCATAAGAATTAGCAATTCGCACAATCTAAAGAGAATTATCTGTTTGTCTCTAGGCGATTCACAAAAATATGCCCATAGCAATCTCAGGCATTATAAATCCATCCAGGTTGGTTCTGACCATGTTGCAGAAGTAATTTCGACTGGCACATCAGATGAAAGAACAGATTTGAAAACAGTAGCGTGCATGGCCCTGAAGGTTTTATCTTGGCTAATATTCCAGGCACCTTATGGCACTACTTTGGGTTTCTGTGAAGACTCCAAATAAAGTGTCTGTAGCCTGATGAAAGATTTAACACATTTTTTTCCCGAACAAGCTTTGTAAATGTTACGCTAAAGATAAAGAATGTACTCGCTGATGGGAAGCAGCTTATTTTTCAGTGTACTCTTCACTAAAAGCACCCTTCACACTCAGTGCTTCTGCACTTCAGTGTACTTCCTCCACTTCGTGCAGCAGTGGAGGTTCTGTCTCAATGACACCGGAGGGTGCAAATTTGGGATCTCACTGTCACTTTGCAATAATGCCCATGGAAATTCCATAATTTACCTTTTAGCAAGACATCTTTGTGGTTCTGGGGAGAAACAGCCGGAACAAATACACCCCCTGAGAGGACTGCATGAGGGTCAGCCACAGAAATCAGTGCATTATGTTTAGCAGCACAACCTGTGTTATGTGTGACCTAAATGAGGAGGCTGAGAGCAGAGGCTCTTGCAGGAGGTGGCTTTAGGTGGCCTCACAGAAAGCACAGTTTGTTCTTCATGTGACAAATAAGATGCTTCTCTGCTGTCTTTATTTGTGTTTTGTCTCCTTTTCCATTTGCTTCTGCCAAGTCCCAGGGCTGGATTTAGGCACCTGCTTTGGGTGTCTCAAGGAGCAGCACGTTCAGAAATGTTCTATCAGCAGCAGTCCCCTCAGGCTCTGCACTCCAGGGACAGAGATCATCTCCTCTGCGTGGTGGCACTTTGAGGACAGCTCCTCCTCAGTCCCCACATATTTCAGGGACATTTTCTCCTTCCAAGGCAAGTGCAGGGCAGGAGAAGGGAGACAGACACACAAATACCTGGGGACAAAGAAGAGCTCTTTGCTGTTCTGCTGTGGAGCTGGTAAATGTTTCCTGTGTTCTCTCCTCCTCCTCGGGTGCTTGGCTGACCTTTCCTGAAAGGCTCTGCTGCTGCTGAGGCTGCTCAGGGCTCATGTGCCTCAGGAGGCTGTGTAATTTTCCAGCTCAATAGGGTCCTAAATGCTGTAGGGCTCTCACTCACAATCCCTGGTCATTTATTTCTGGAGGTTACAAATCACAGTGAAGGGCCACGAGTGTTGTGCCTGAGCAGGGGGCTCAGGGTAAGGCCAGGACATTTGCCTGGAAATTCTGCTTCAGCTGGAATATTGCAGTCCTTAGTCAGATTAAAAGTATCATCTGCCCATTTCTTTAGATATGTCAGTTGGAGAGAGCTTACACAGGAACATGGATCGTAATTTCACTTAGAAAAAATGGAGAAATAAAGCTTGAAAAGGTTGTTACATGCCTGGTCCTCAAAACCCAAAAACAGTCTTGAACACCCTGGCCTGTCCATTTGTTCCCCCAACACCTCAGAGAGCAGTGGCCTTGCATGGTCACAGTTGTTCTTGGTAAATACCAAATACTCAGAATTAAAAGAGTTTTATTTTCCCAAATGTAACAAAGACAGAGGGGATGGCTTCGGGGACAAGGGGGAAGATGTACTGAATGCTTTCAGATCTGAAATACAATCAAAATAGTCCTTAAATTTTGTGACTGAGAGCTAAAGTACAGCTATTTCTTATTCTGTTGATTTTAATGAGATGTTCTGTCACTGCCCAAATTAGAGGTTTGCCCCCCTGCTCTTTGTACCATAATTAATGAAGAGCAGTGCACTGTTAGAGAAGCCTAAGCCCCATTTGCAGGACCCTAAAGACCTGGCAGGGGAAGGACTGTTCCTTGACTTTTTCTGTGTTTTCATGGCAGCTGGAAGCTCCTGCAGCTGGAAAAGCACCTCTGCTGGGGGTTGCAATGGGTCTGGAGCTGTTGGGGTTGGTGCTTTGTTTGTGGTTGCCCTGTGTGGCCTTGCTTTAAAAGGGCTTGGGAGCATTGGAGCCATCACACAAATACAAATGTACTTATCCCTTATTTAAAAGGCAAAAATAAAAGTAAATGGGCTGAAGGAAAACTACGTCTCATTTATGTACAATAATAATATTTTTGGTATAGTGTTCATATTAAAAACGCCAAAAAAGGATTAGATCATTTAAATTTAAAGCTCTTGAGTTAAACAAGAACCAAAATGGTCTATTAAGCCAATTTAAATAAATTAATTGACCCTGTTTATCTTCACACATATCAGCCAGATTTTAATTTCTATTTTTTCCCAGCCTAATAACTTGGATATTAAGTTTTATGCTAGAACACATGTACGACTTTGCTTTTTTCGTTTCAGATTCAATCTGTGCATTGCAGCTGCATGAGAGGATGCCAGAGAGCCT
>VYZT01000118.1:230916-250402 GCA_013400735.1 Pomatostomus ruficeps
ATTTGTACAGGAGAATGACTCTTAAACCAGATATTTGGGTCTTACCTGAGACTGCTTCTGCAGCTTCCTCCTGAGGGACAGTGCAGGGACAGCTCTGAGCTCTGCTCCCTGGACAGGGACAGGGCCCAGGAAAGGGCTGGAGCTGGACCAGGGGAGGGTCAGGCTGGAGAGCAGGGCAAGGTTCTTCCCCAGAGGGTGCTGGGCACTGCCCAGGCTCCCCAGGGAGTGGTCCTGGTCCCAAGGCTCCCAGAGCTCCAGGAGCTCCCAGAGATGCCCAGGGTGGGGTTGTTGGGGGGTCTGGGCAGGGATGGGGTGGGAATGGATGGTCCTGGGGGTTCCTTCCAGCTCAGGACATTCCCTGACTCTCCTCCCTCTCTGCTGTGTGTGGCCGTGTCCTTGAGCCCCTGTTCTGGATCACTGCAGCCTTTGCTTGGACCAGGGGAGGCACCCAGGGGTTTGGGGCTGATTCTCAAGGAGAGAGAGCGGGAAGGAATGAGAAGTTCCCGTCCCTGGGGCTGCTGGGACTCACCAGGGTATCTCTGCTGGCTGGCAAAGGGGGGCTCCAGCAGTGGATGCTCTGTTTGACAACATTCCCCAGCTGTCAGAGAATCCCAGAATGGTTTGGGTGGGAAGGGACCTTAAAGCCCATCCCATCCCCCCCCACCCCTGCCATGGCAGGGACACCTTCCCCTGTCCCAGGGTGCTCCAAGCCCATCCAGCCTGGCCTTGGACACTCCCAGGGATGGAGCAGCCACAGCTGCTCTGTTCAGCCAGGCAGCGATGAATATTCTCATTTATTCTCAGCCACTCTTTGAACAACAAATGGCTGAGTTCAATTGATAAATCAGGGATATTATTCTTACCTCTGAAAAAGAGAAATACAACTCCTGTTTTAAATTCAATTATTATAGTTGCAGCATTCTGGGGGGAAAAAAAATAATGCTTTCATTTCCTAATAAGAGATCACAGATTCCAAGTTACAGAACCATGTATGCCAAAAAGGAAATTTGAGCCAGGCAGGCCAAAGTGTGCCATTGTCTCTACAATTTATATTTACTTGCTCTCCATTTAGAATAATCCTTCTCTTCCCTCAGGTCTAGCACAGACAATTTATCAATTGTACCAAAATGATAAAGGTAGCAATAAATAATAATAGTAATAATAATACATAACAACTGTGCGAGTGATGAATTATAAAGGAGAGAGTGGAAAAGGGAATGAAAGCACAGCACAGAAGCCAGTTTGCAGGGCTGAGCACACAGGCTGAGCTATTTTTCTGGCATTATGACAATGAGGAACATTTATGGGAGTTTGCAAACAGCTTAGAACACAAATCATTTTGTTTCAGGTTATATTTATAGGGCTTAGTTAAGGGGTTTTTAGTATCCATTAAAATCCAATGTTCAGAGGTTTATAGCTCAGCTGTTAAGGTCCTATCCCTAAGGATCAATTGGTTTGGGTTGTTTGGGGAATTATTATTACCATTATTATTTATACAATTCAGTTTAACTTCTTTAGGCTACTGTGAAGACACAGAACTCAAAAGCTAAAGAGGTCTTATTTGGGAAAGAAGATAAAAGATGGGTTTTTATTATTCATGTTTTGTTTCAGATGCAATTTCTACAACTATTTTATCCTAGAAATGAATGGAATCTCTCTTTGTGTGGGTTGCAGTAGCCATGTTGTGCTCAGAGTTGCTGCAGCCTGCACAGCAGAGCAGCCCCTGTGCAGTGCTGTCAGTGCTGGATTGCTGCTGCTCTGTGTGCCGTGCTCTAAGTGAAAATAGAAATAATTTTCAGTTGAAATGATATAATTTTCCAGAGGTCATGCACTTTAGTTGGTGGAAGATGAGATCTATACTGAAAATAGCCGTGGTGTGTCCAGGGCCTGATCCAAGTCTTAATGCTTTTTTCTTCTTCTTTATTTCTTCTATTTACTAAGACCGACATTGTCTAAGAAAAACGCCTTATTAGCCTGTACACTTCATAAACACTTAGAGTGGAAGTGAGCAAATCCTAGGGAATGTAGCATTTAATAGCCCAAAGAGATGAGAAGTGGAGGGTGACAGCAGAAGGGAGTAAGTGACTTGCCTGGGGTGATCCTGATAGCCAGTGACAGAGGTGGATCTCCTGAGTCCCAGCCCAGAGCCACCTTTCCTCCGTCATCCTGCTTTTCAAGCTGCAGTGCAGGATTTTTGGTGAGAGGTGAGCCAGATCCGAGGGGTATTGCTGGATCACTCCCAGTTAGGTGGAAGTGGAGGCATAAGGACCTGACACACAGGGAAAAGGGCAAATAACATATCTGAGAGTTGTGTTCCGTAAACAAGCACGGGGCAGTGAACTGTGTTCTCGAGAAAAAAAAAATTATAAATTCTTAAAATGCTTCTATCTCGGAACTAATATAGTGGCTGTTCTTATTTAAATCATTTTCTGGTGTACCCATCTTCCTCTGTGGCAGTATTTCCCAGCTGTTTCTTGTTTAATTCTAAATATTCATGACATTAATTCTATTTAAGTCCTTTGCTGTTATCTGAGACAAAGTGTCAACATTTTATGACAAACTGCTGTATCCATTGCTCAGAGTGTCCCCAAGGAACCTGTTTGCTGTGGCTGACTATCAATCTCTGATGGAAACCCTGATTGACACCAATAAAAGCTTGGTAGCTCTCATTTCCCCATTTGAAATGATCCAAACAGCTCAATAGCCATCCGAGATCTGTAGAGTGGTTTTAGCCCGTGCATAATTCATTATCTCAATTATTGTGCTTTTTTAACTTCTAATTTTGGAATATCAGAACTTCTCCATCAGGTCAATAGAGCATCCAGCTGCTCTCTCTTTACCCTCTCTCTTGCTGCAATCACAGAGGACCCCAGGTTCCTTTGGGGCCCTGCAGAAGCATCTTTTCATCCTCTGTGCTTCCCACCACGACCCTTTGTGTGGGTTATTCTTTTTACTTGTCTGTGTGAAGTGTAAGCTCCGGCCCATCCAAGATCTGTCACACATGCAGAGGAAAACAAGTTGTTGCCTCCAACCTCTTGATTCTGTTTTCAAAGTTAACTCAGCCCTCACTTAGCTGGTTGCGGGTTTTTTTTTTGTTGCTGTAATTTCTATTTCTGGCAGCGGTGAAGAAAGGAAGCAACTCTCAGACCCCAGACTGTGAATATAATGCTGACAGTAAGGAAAAACATTTAAGAGGAATCTCTGTGAGATCCTGAGGTCAAACTTTGGCCATCTGGCAGTTGGGAAGAGCCATGTGTGAAGGCATGCCAGGCACCTGCTGAAGGCAGAGCTGCAGCAGCAAAGTCTTCAAAGATCTGCTGGTTGCTCTCAGCCTTCGCATGGGTTTCATTTGTAGCTTCTCTTATCGAGCACAATTTCTAAATGAGGATGGTTGCTTCACTTTAAGGACGTACAAATGACTTGCCCTCACCTGTCAAGCATGATCCTTGTATTTTACCAGGCCCATTATGAACGCAATCTTTCTGTCGAAAATTTGCATACCTCCTTTCTTGAAAAGTAATGACAGCAATTTCTTTCCCTCCGCTCACTTTCTGAGTGTCTCATTTAACAGCACCTGGGAAACCGACAGGCGCAGAGATGAGAAGTGAAAGAGAGCAGTTGATTAAATCATCATCAAGTCGGGCCTCAGAAAGTCAATTCTGCTTCCCGTCTGCAATGATATCCTTTTATCTTAAAGTAATGAGCTATGGCACTTTTGCATCCGGTAATGCGATAAGTTCTATTAGCATGTTCCATTTGCTTCACAAGCAAGGGCAAGTCATTTCAGTAAGCTCATATCACTGCAATCAAAGCAATTGGCTTCACAGGCAGAGAAGAAAGAGGAAAGGCTCAGGGTGATTTTTATGGATCACAACACAGTGTAAAAAATAGATTCTTGTATTATTTTAACCCGTAACATGCTTTGCTTCTTGTCAATCAAGGTGTTTTTATTTCATTAGCCTGTAAGTACCTACAAGACTCAAATTCCAAACAGAACTCATGAGCTAAGACCAGGAGTTCTGAAAAATAAGAATCTTTTCTTATACAGATAACACCCACTAATGCAGTATTAGGCACTGACTTCATTAACCACTGATTAGCTTAAATCTTTCCTATTGACTTGGTCCATCAGTACAAACGCACGTTTTTATTATTATTTACTATTATTTATTTTTTTGAACCCTGAAAAAGTACTCGTGAGTTGAGAGGATGCTAAACATGACATTACACACTGCAAATTGCCGTCAGTCGAGAGGGTGCTAAAAATAACATGACAGCTGCAGGTTGCCTGCAGCCAGCAAGGCAGGTAAAGGAGGCAGCAAATGTGCATCCTGAGCCTCAGGGGAGAGCCAGGGAGGCTTTTTTCCTTATGGAGCCCTCAAAAGCTGAGGCAGGGACTTCATCCTTCTACTACAACAGAGAATGACCTCCTAAAATCAGGGATCCCGTGTGTGTATGGCTGGCATTGCCTGGTGCCTGCTGCTCTGCTGGGATCTGGGTGCCTGGCTGGTGGTGGGTGCTTCCTGAGGGTGCTGAGCTGAGGAGTGCAGGGCATTGTGAATTTTCCATCTGGAAAACTCGTTTAAATCTCCCCTGGCTCTGGTGGGAGCTCTCCTGCTCTCCGGGGGTGGCTGGATGGGGCCTCGAGCAGGTGTGGGGTCACTGAGCAGTGACACCTCGAGGAAACTGCTGGCAGAGGTGTCTGGGGGCAAGAGGTGCAGTTACCTCCAGTCCCGGCCCGGTTTCCAAGGAACAAAAGAAAATGTCCTTCTTCCAGGGCTGGTTTCATGTGCCCCTGGGGTGACAGGGAGCTGGGGCAGCCTGGCAGGACAGGGGATGGCAGCTCTGCCCCTGGCAGCCCCCAGGCAGGTCCTGTGCTGCCTCCCCAGCAGTGCCCAGCAACCTCCCAGGGCCTCCCACTGATGCCTTAGCATTTAGCTTGTATATTTTTCAGATCCTGTACTACTTCAGTATCACTAAAGCAAATCTCTTGAAACCTTGAGTAGTCAGGATGTTGGCAGGTAGCTTGCTGTGAGTGTGCTGCACTTTGGGCAGGACAGAGCACAGAATTATTCAGGGCACAGAAACTCATGCCCATCGTCCATCTCGGGTGGAGTCTCTGCAAGGCTTTTGCACTGCCCAAGGTGTATCTGTTGAAGGTCTTTAATAAATCCCTGCTTTATTCTCTAACTCTGTCCTGGTTCTAGGGAGCCACTCCAAGGCATCACCACTGACACACAGCTCCCACCTTCCCCTTCCTGGGATCCTGCTGGAAATGCAGGGGCAGCACAGCAGAACCAAACCTCAGCACAGGACTCGTCCTTAAGGGTTTTTCTGGAAGGAAATCCCCCCTTGGCTTTACAAACCAGCCCCCTGTGGCAACCAGGAATATTTGGGCCTCCCACCAGTTAGCAAGGATATATCCATGTCCTAGAGAAATCTGAGGTGGATCATCTTTAGCCTGGATAGCAATTTAACCTAGAGTTTTCATTTTAATACTCAAAATATAATTCTTTCTTATCAAACCATTGTTTTGTTAATGGTAGAGCTCAAAGGAACCACTAATTGTGTCATTTTATAATATAAAACAATCATGAAAGTCCTGAGAGGAAGGAATTTAAAAGAATTGCAGCTGAAAGACATTCTAAGTTCTGAATATTTTTCTTGTAAGGGGCCAAGATAACTTCAAATGTCCAAGACTGATACATTTCATCTGAAGTGAAGTAGTTTGGATAAAATGGAATTCAGATTAAAGGTCAACATTGCAATCTTTTGTCCAGCCTAAGGTAATTTGTGTAAAATGGGACTTTTTGGTGAATAATCCATAATTTTAGCTTTTAAGAAAGCAGACCTTAAACTTCTCAGACCATCTCTGTTTCAGAGCCATTCCTTACAGTGAATCACAGTGGATAATGGTGAGGAATTGCTAAGCAGACTGTGATGTTAACCAATTTGTGAGATGCTCTCTCTCTATATATATATCTCTCTATATACATCTTATATATATATAAGATTCCTTGGCAAGAAGCTCCATGCTGAATGCTGCTTGCGGGCAAAGTCACAGATAGGAAGGAAAAAAGTGAAATTCTTGCTCTTAGTTTCTTTGTGACTCTGCCGGTCTCCATTTCATCAATTAGAAAATTGCCCATTTATTCCCTGTCTGTGCCTCCTTTCATCTAGGAGATGTTTTTTTCCTCCTTTTTTCTTGGAAGCAAAGGTCTAATTGTATAGCTAAAATACCATCTTTGCCCTTTCCAGGGCTGCCAGTTTGTCATTGGTGGAGAGATGGACAGGAATATTGTAAATGTCAGTGTGAGCAGGCTGAGGTCTGGGTTTTCCCTCATTTTCTTCAGATTTCTTTTCAGCAGACAGATGAGTCGAATCACTTTGTTCGGCGCTGGCGTTGCAGCAGCACTGACTCCTTTGGTGGCAATGATAAATGGCTCCAAGATATGAAATAGCTGTTCCAGCAAAGTCCATTGAGCAGAATAGAGAACAATGCCCTCCTCAATGTCATTGTACATGAGATATTCAATGATTGCCACTTTTTGCACAAGAATGTGTTCAATCAGCAAAGTACAGAGAAATCCGTGGTGTTGCTTCAGCCTGAATGAGCTGGCGAGGTGGCACAGACCTTTACTCAGCTTGATTTGGACCAGGCTCTCTCAAGTTATTAAAATGGGCTCAAATTAGAGCTGTCACCACATTGGGTGTCTGATTTTTGAAGCGTGGCTCTGGGATCAGGCGCGTTCTGCGGGTGCTGTGGGAGCTGTGCTGTGCATTTCAACTTCCTGCACCTGGGACAGAGGACTGGGGAGGTGCAGTTCATCTTTGGCCTGATCTTCTTTTCTCTTTTCTTCTAAAAAACACAGCAGCAATTACACCTCAGCTGGGAACTGGAAAGTTCTTTTTCCACTTCCCACTGCAGTTCTGTGTGTGCAACCCTATATTGCAGGGAATGCATCTGCTGCAGCCACAGCCCAGGCTGCTCGCAGGGCTTCAGGAGCTTCAGGCTGGGGCACAAAGAAGAGCTTCTGGTTTGTTGGGACAGAGATCTTTCAAGTTGGTGCGTCCTCTGCCTCACCTGGGCTTGGTTTTAGGGATAATTGTTTGAATTTTGTCTGCATCACACATATGAAAATGGAAGTTTCGGGGTCACTGTGATTAGCATTTCTGGAGGAGAAAGTTGCAGAAATACTGCAAAAGGAAGCTTGAACACTTGGCATGTGTGTGTGTCAGGTGATGTGATGGCTGGTGGCTGTGCCCTTTGCTTATTTAAGGGATTGGAACAGTTTCAGTGATAACTGCGGCCACTTTGTGCAAATCACAGTCAGCTTGCTCTCGTTATTACCCCAATTATATAGAAATTAGAGCACCCTTAACGTTTCCATATGTCCTGTAAGATTTTTATCTGTGGAGCTCATTTGGAGCGAGCTCTCCTTGTCCCTTGCTTTGGATTTGGTTGGTAGTGCTGCCGGTCCTTTGGGAAAACTGTTGAGTCCATTCTGGCCAGCACAGGAGTTTGCAAAGCACAAAACAGCCATTTTGCAGAATCCTTCCACTGAGGAGCCTGTCAGGCTGGGATTTTAGAAGCTCTCACAGCGTTTGAGGCTTTGCGCATTTGAAAACTTGGCCGTCCAGGGGGCTGTGGGTGCTCAGCAGTTCTGCCCACCTGGGCTTCCCTTCCGTGCCCGGCATGAACTTGGGGCTGCCCTGGGGTTATGTGGGGCAAATCTGGCAATTTGGCTCTGGGCTCATCTCAGGCCTGGCCTGGGGTGAGGCCTGGGGTGACTCCAATCAGTCCCAACGTGTGTTCAGAGTGGAGACAGTAACAGTGCCTTGAGCTTGAGAATCAGAGCAAGCAGCCTCTGTTTGTTCAGGTGTAAAATGTGTCTGCAGCCTCCTTGTCCTGATTTGTCACATTATCACTCCCAGCTTCCAGTGAAGCTAGTGGCAGTTACCCAAAAATCAGGTCATGCTATCTCTGAATATTTTGGATTCCCAGTTATTTGCAGAATATTCCACAGCAGCCTGTGCACAGAGCCATGGTTTCCTGACAAAAGACATGGGAGAGCACTGAAAAATGAGCTTTTTGTAATAGACACGGAGTACTGAAACTCAGCCCAAAGCAGAAGGGCAGTACAAAGTATTTCCATCGCTTCAATTCCAAAACAGTCTGGTGCTCTGAGAACCACAAAGCACTTAAATCATTTTCCTTCTTCCTGTGGCCCTGGGAGGTAGGGAAATGCTGGAGGAATTGAGGAATCGAGCAAGCAGTGCAGACTTGAGCCTTCAAATTGACCAGTAATTCTGAATAATCAACTTCACGGTTGTCAGCTTCGGTTTCCAAAACGTGCTCTCCAGCCGTGGGCAGCAGCAAGGCTGCAGGAGATGGAAACACCTTGTGCTTCAGCACCTCTGGGGAGAACTTGCATCCAGAAATGCAAATGAGCACATCAGAGCTGGGGTGGCTGTGTGTCAGCGCCGTGCCTGGGCTGGCTCTCAGGTGTGGCAACAACATGCAGTCGCTCCAAATCCACTTCCAGCCTGAGCAGCAAACGTCTCTCTTCTCCCTTTCTGGCATCACCCCTGCACATAAACTGTGTGATGGGTGGGTGTGCAGAGCACACCAGTGCAGAGAGTGTCCTGCACACACACACACACACACACAGAGAGAGAGAGGTGCTGCACCTCACTACAGCCCCAGAGCAGTGCTGCTTACAGCCCTCTCCTCCTCCCTCTCCTTTTTTTTCCATCCAGCTGGTCCACAGACGCTGCCATTGGCCCAGGACAGCGCTGCTGGACAGTCCTGCCCTGGTGCCCAGCCCCTCCGTGTGAGCTGCCACAGAGCCGGGCTGGCTGAGTCGGGAGCTGTTTGCTGAGTGCAGTTATTGCCTCTGCATAATTTATGAACCGGAGGGCTTTGACCATCATCCGTCTGTGCCAGGGGCTGGCACGCAGGGCTCTGGAGGCTGGAGCTGTAAATTGGATGGTGCTCTCCTGCTGAGCTCCCAGCACAGGCCTGGGGTCAGTGTGGGAATTCAGTGGCAGGGATGGCAGAGCTCTCTCCCGGTGCCATGTGGGCAGAGCTGCCTTGGCAGCCGCCCCGGCTGGCCCAGTCACAGAGCTGTCACTCACTGGGCTCGCTGGGAGGGGAGCAGGAGCGTTTTTAATCGGCTTGGCACCCGTGCTGCTTCCATAATGGACACCAGTAGGTCTCGGTCCTTCGCCATATGCTTAACTCTGGAGACAAGGTGCTTCTGGGTATAGCAGTAATTATTTGATGTGGAATTAAGCGGACCTTGAAATTAGAACTGGACTGTGGGAGAGCGGGAGGGCTGCAGGTTTAACACTTTGCTGGAAGTGGCTTCCCACCGACCCCGCTCTGCAGACTTACCCAGGGGTGGGAACTGTTCTGTTGGCAAATTCAGATGTCAGTGCTGGCAAGGTCTCTTCTCCCCAGGTCCCTCCACGCTGCAGGGAACACAAAACCCTCAGCTTTTCCAAGCTTATGAGTTGGGAAAAACTACAGCAGAGAAAAGATTCCTTAAATCAGAGAAAAACCAAGGGGGAAAGAAGAGGCTGCAGAGCTCTGTGAGCATGGCTGGGTCACAGGACACCTACTCATGTGCCCGGCACCAGGAGTGGGTGGCACCCTGAAACCCTCTGCACCCTGCTGCTCAAAAGGGAATTGCTCTTGCCTGCTTGGAGATCCACATTTTGCCCCCTTTATTTTTCCTTTTGGATTCATATGCTGCAATCAGGACTTGGAGTTTGCCTGCAGGGTGGTCAGAGACACAAACAAAGGGAGCAGTTGCTCCTGAGCTCCCTGGTTTGAAACATGTGGGAGGTGTGATAATGGATCCTGGGGAACTCATGGTGAGGGAGCTCCTGGCTCTCACCATTCAAGGGGAGAAGGGGATGGAGCCCAAAAGCTGAATTTTTCCAGCAGCTGTGAAGTAGGGATAGTAAATGGAAAATCTTTGTGACATTCTTACTTGTGACCTTCTTTGTAATTCTTGGGGACGTCCTGTGCAGAGCCAGAGGTTGGACTGGATGATCCTCATGGGTCCCTTCCAGCTCAGGAGATTCTCTGATTCTGTGCTGTGATTTTCGTGGATGAAAACCCATGGGCAAATTTGCTTTTTTGTCAATGTAGGGCCTTGCTCACCTCCATACCAAAATCTCATCCAGGCAGTCCTGCTGAAGTCAAAATGCATTTTATTTGTGGGGTAAGGTAGGAGTACTTTATGTCAATGCCACGCTGTTCTAGAAATGTTTTCCTTTTGTTAGTTAAGTAGACTCTTCATTAATTTGAACATTGTGTGAGGTTTTCAAAATTAAAGCTAAAATTGTCCCCTGTCTTCATGCTCCTTCTCATTTGTTTGTTACCCAAGTAAATACTCTGATATTAAATAGGTGCAACTAGTGCTATATAAATCACCTCAGTTATTAAATAAATTTCACTTCCTTTTCTATTTGGAATCAGCTGCAAGGAGATTGTAATTTTATCTAATCTTTGCTTCATTTAAAATTAGTTGAAAAAATACCTAGAAATAGTTCTTAGCTCTAATTTGTTAGAATGTAGCTCAGTGGTGTAGGGAAGGCACCTTTTCACCCCCTGTACTGATGAAGACAAGGAAAAAGCCAGTGAAACAGAAAAGTTATAATTAAAAAACAGCCAGAAGATGAGTTGATTTGTACAAATCAAGTACGCGTGTTTGTGGGTGTATTTGGCTCTGTCTGTTCACACCCACTGTGTAGTTAACCTTTGGGATTCACAAAATATAACTAATTTCAAAGCAATTTGGTTGTCTTATAAAATACTCAAAGATGCATTAAAGGTGATACAAATACCTGAAGGGTTTAACTGAGAGCTGTAAGAGCTGTCCTCGAGCAGGAAAGCCTGGCTCTCCTCTTTGGGGTTGGTGTTTTCCTTGGAAATGTTTGCCATTAGATCTGCAGAGGTGTGGGTTCAGTCTTGAGTGATCCAGACAATTCATCCTCCAGAACCTCCAGCTGTAGACAGAAACAAAGCAAATCCACAGCAGGAGGTGGAGTTACCCAGAATTTGGTGGGAGGGATCAAACCTGTGAGTTCCAGGGTTCTCAGAGTCCTGTTTCCAACACAGCTTTTTGGCAAATGCAAATGTGGTTTGGGTTCTGTGCTTATCTCCAAGGAACATTGAGTGATCTGGTCCAGCTCCATTTCTACAACAGGAAAACTTATTTTAAAAATTGAGCAATGCCACTGGATAAATATCAAGGCTCTCCAGAGTTACCGTTCAGCATTTTGTAAAGTTGTGTTTACTGTGCTACCTGGGCTACTCCCAGAGAAGCTCACGGAATCAGGGAGTGTGGCATGTTCTTGCTTCCCCCGTGCTCTGAATTCTTTGGTTCAGCAGCCAGAAGCAGAGCCATGGGGTGACCTTTCCAGGTGTTCCTGGAAAAAGGCAGCCTTGCAAATGTTCTTCTTCGAGCTGGGCAGACCTGAGCCTGCTCCATGGGGCTTGTGGAGATGACGGGCTGGCAGCCAGCATGGGGAATGTGTCCATGCAAAGGAAACCAACCAGCCCTCCAAGGCTGTTCTTCACAACCCAACCCTCCAAGGCTGTTCCTCACAAACCAACCAAAGGAACCAAACCAACCCTCCAAGGCTGTTCCTCACAAACCAACCAAAGGAACCAAACCAACCCTCCAAGGCTGTTCCTCACAAACCATCCAAAGGAAACAACCCAGCCCTCCAAGGCTGTTCCTCACAACCCAGCCCTCCAAGGCTGTTCCTCACAACCCAGCCCTCCAAGGCTGTTCCTCACAACCCAGCCCTCCAAGGCTGTTCCTCACAACCCAACCCTCCAAGGCTGTTCTTCACAAACCAGCCTTCCAAGGCTGTTCTCCTTCCTCCCTGACCCAGTGTTGGATCCTGAATATGCCCCTGCACCACCAGCTCCCGTGCCCATGGGCTGAACTGGCCAAGGGCTCTGCAAAGGCTTTCCTGTGTGCAGGGCAGTGGGTTCATAATCCAAACATACCAAAGGATCCTCCTCCACAGCAGAGCAGGGACATTTCCTCCCACACAGTAACTGTGACCTTGTTTCCACAGGTGCCAGGTGTGACCCTCAACATTTATGAGTGTATCACCCATCTTGTTGACAGATATATTTATCTTTTTTTTTTTGCTGCAGCAAGTTTCTCTTACCTGTGCTTTCTCTCTTTTTGTGTTTCAGTGTGACAGTGACAGTGATCAAGAAGAAAAGGTAAGAAAGAAAATCAGTATGGGAGCAAAGCTAATTTATTGGATTCCCTTATTCCTCTTAATCTATTACTTACTCAAAGTTTCTTCATGGAGTAATCTAAAGCATCTCTATACAAAGAAAATTTCTGTCTCTAATTTAATTTTGGAGTAGACCTCCAAGGAAAGAGAATTCTAATGAATATTTTGATAATTTGCACAATTCACCTTTAAGCATATTGATGCCACAGTTTGTGTGGGTTGTTTATGAACCCTAGTCTCACCACCAACCCTTCCCATGGCCACACTTCCCCTTGGAGGCTGGAACAGCAGCTGAGTCTGTTGGTGACCCTCATATTTGCACTTCTCAGCAGTTATTTACCCACTGTCAGTGCCTGCTTTGCTTCTCTGCAGGCAAGGGCCTGCAAATTCCAACTGGAGTGTTACAGCTCATATATCTGTTTTTTAGAAACAACATTTGGAAACTCTAAGTCAAGTAACACAACTTGCTGATAACCGTCTCCATAATTCTGGGTTTCTGGGTGGGAAAGGGGAAGAAAGTAATGCTGAAAGTCAGGCAATGGTCTCTCATGCTGTTCATTGTTTAGAAGATTAATAGTAATGAAGAACTGGTATCCACACTGATGCATATTTTTATTCATTATTTTATGTTGTGAACAGACTAAACTTCTTTCTTTGGCAAAACTGAAATAATCATTGCAGAAAAACGGGTCTAATTTCTTTCTTTCCAGGTTGGATTTTGTGATTTTTATTTGTATGTCGAGCCTTAAGGGATGTTTTGATGATGTAATTACTTTTGCCTCCTCTTTCCAGGATAAATTGGGGGATGGAAGTCAGGGAAGGGTAAAATAATGTCAGAAAATATTGTTCCTATAATAATGTTGAACTGGTTAGAGTTTCCTGAGTGGTTCTGTTAACCAACTCCAAGGCAAGCCAAGAAGAGGAGAGATGACCATGGCTGGTGTGCAGCTTATCCAACAGCCAAGTACAAGTAGGCTGTAAAATCTGGAGGGAAACAATGAGTACAAAAATCATCTTCCATGAATTTAATCAGTTTTCTACAGGGTTTGTGTAACAGGAAGCCAAGGAAATTCTCAAACCATTCTGTATATAACTTCCAAAGCTTTGCCTTTAGCTCTTTTCCCAAGCAGAGGATTTTTTCCTCATGTTTCTTAATAATTTGCTAACTATGTTAAAGAAGTGCTGTTTACTTTGAAATGCAATGATTTTCCTTGCATAAGGGAACTAATCACTGGAGTTAATCAGTGTGACAACAGAAAGGGGAGGTTTTGTTGGGTTTTTGCACAGAATATTAACCTGCACTTTTCAATATGAATTTTTAATGCATTACCATTACATTCCATCCTGTGAAGTGATTATTCATTTTCAGGATGTTCCTTATGCAGGGGAAGATGATAAACTGAATTTCAGCTCCTATGTTTATGGCACCCAGAACTAAAAGTGTAATTTCCTGTCACTGCAGCATTTATGGAGCTGAACCTCTGCCTGTTTCACTGTATTTTTCCCTGCAGCACTCCTATATAAAGAGGCAGAGCAGCTTTTGGGGGTGGAGGGGGGTTGCTGGTTCAGGATGGTTCCCACAACACAAAACAAGAGAGGCTCAAGACTGTCCCTCACACAGAATTGTGTGGGCAGGATTTAAAATCCAGATGTGTATTTTGTCTATGTGATCTATATTTTGCCTTCTCCCTAATGCAATGAGATTAAGTGCAGATACCCAAATATCCTTAAAAATTTAGTGCTTTTCAAATGTCAGAACCAGACCCAGCTTTGAGCCCTGCAGCTCAGGCCCCGTTCTGAGAGATGCCTGCTCACCCTGGCATATTTATTCAGGCTGTGCTGGCAGCCCAGGCAAAGATCTAAAGGCCTTGTTCTGCTGTTAATTTGAATTCAGCATATGTAGCCTGTTATAGAATGTGAGACATCATCATTTGAGCAGGTCAAGCATATTCAGATGAAGACAAATGGTGCTTATTTGATTTTCTTAAAATCAGGAAATGAAAAAAGTGCTCTCTGGAGAAATCATGTTCTGCCTGCCTTAGATGATAGACCAAGGCATGTACCCCAGATAAGAACAGGCGCTCGTGGCTGGGTTTTATCTCTGAAGGACGGTGGGACTGTCAGCTCGCTGACATGTGCATTATCCATGTCATTTTAAACAAAGTGACCTGCAGAAAAGTGCACTCTGCCGTGACGTGATAATGGGCTGTTGGATGACAGGTAAAGTACACACTATAAAGGAGGCTGTGCGTTATTCCTTTGTTTAACTGACAAGTGGAAACTTCTTTTCTTCAGACAGGCAGGATCTTTTAGATCTCTTTCAATAGGACCCAGAAGATTTTTGAATTCCTGTTTTAAATGAAATAACATTTTCAGGACAGAAAATTCCTGTGAGTGCAGTGTGGTGGGAGAAGCGAGGACATTGGATCCCTGTGCGAGGGAGCACTTCCTGAGCAGTGCCCACTGTCCTCAGCTGTCATTAATAACCAGAGGAGCCCAGGCTGCTCAGCAGGATCAGGAATTTGAAGATCCTTTCCCCAAATGCCTCATATCAGGATGATATTGGCCTCCAGCTGTGGAGCTGTTCTAGCAGTGAATTGACAAATTGCTCTTGGTTGGACCTCGCTCAGGGTGTTCTGAGGATTGTGGAGCTGAGCTCCTCCCACAAGGAACAGCTTGGCCTGAATGTTTCTGGGAAGGGGAGATCTGCTTTTCTTTAGGACTCTCTCTTGAAGGTTTTGATACCCTGTAGTATACAGAACGTGGGGTTAATTGCTGCAGAGCAATCCTGTGCTTGCTCTTCAGAAAATGCAAAGGAAGCAGTTCTGCTTCATTTAGGATTTTTGAGATCAAACCCACACTGATCCTCTATAGGAGATCCATGAGAGATAGGAGTAATGCATGCAGGTAAATATTTCTGCTAGAATAAACGAAACCTGGAACCCAGAAAGATAGACTTTGAATAAAACCCGTCAGATCAGCATCAGGAAGGGTGTGTGGCAGATCCGGGGGCTGAGGGAGGAGCTGGTTCAGGCATCACTGGATGGTTCCTGTGAGCAGGAGAATGAGGGAAGGCACAGGAGCTGGGAGCCTGAGGAGCAGCTGGATGGCTGGGGTGGCAGAGTGGGAAGGGCAGAGGCTCAGCCTGGTGCCGTTCCTGCTTTCCTGGCTTGAATCCATGCCTTTTGAACCAGCTGAATACCTGAGCTCTGTCAGGTGGTGACTGTGCCTCCAATCCTTCTTCCCAAGCTTTTAATTGGGAGCCAACAGAGTCACTTGGTGTCTGAGTCTGCCCTCAAATGAGACATTTCTCCAGAGGCTTCTCGGGAAGAAGAAACAAGGAGATTTAATTGAAACAATGCTGCAGCCCCTGCTCAGCTGTGCTGTAGCTGAGGCTGTGTCAGCATCTCAATTTTAAATGACATATTTTGGGTGGATAATTTGTCTATTCATATAGAACCACGCTCCTTCCCTTCAGTTTGACACCCAGGACTGGACTGGAGCACTCAAAGCAGACATTTCACCCTCCTGTTGCTGAAAAGCCTGCAAAGGCAGCAGGCATGTCTCTGAAGGGAGAGTATATTTGGAAGACTTGCATCTGAGTGAGAAGCACTAATTCTTAGAAAGATGTCATTTTCCGTCCTGGGATCCTTTCAGCAAATGCCACTGGGATTTCTTACTCAATCAGAAAAAAGTGTGGATCCCAAGGGAACTCCGATTTTCCCCATTAAAAAGTCTGTCAGTCTTACTCTTTGAGCAGGTCTCCAGAGCTGATAATCTAAAATTAGGGCAAGCTATTGCACTGCTGACAAATTCAAGTGCAACTGTATTATCTTTTGATATCTTGATGCAATCATTAAAAATATACCCATGGCAATTAATACAATATTAAAAAATAAGTGCAAACACAAAGTTTGTCTTCTGGAAATCAAAGGAAATCTCGTTTGGAAAAGACATACAAAGAGCTCTGCTAAGGAAGTCAGGTGCTAGAGATGAGGTAAGAAATGAGCTCCTGTTTTATTCTCCATCTCCACCATTTCCTCTCCCCACTCTGTTTAATTTTAAAATTAAAGGCTCTATCTGAGGCACTTTAGTGATTTTTCACTTCTTAGGAAAATACTTCATTGATCAGGGGAGCTGCTTTGCAGTGTACACAGAGCAGATCTGCTTCTGGTGGAGCTGTAGCCAACTTTGACAGAATGTACAGCTGAAAAAACCATCTCAATTGATGCCTCGGTTCTGTGTTCATCTCAGGGGTACCCAGTCAGTTCAGGAGGCTCTCAAATCCCCCTAGAATGTGGCCTCCCAGGGCCCAGCAGTGTCTGGCTGCTCCTGGCTGCAGCCCAAGGGTCCCTTCTGAAATGAGCTCAGCTTTGGTGCCCCTGGTGCAGGATGGGGAGGGAGGACAGAGCTCGGTCAGACCTGCCAGGTGTTGGCATCTGTTCAGAGGGGAGAGCAGCAGAGGGAGGGGATTAGGATTAGGATTAGGATGAGTGGGTGCTGTGCTTGCCAAGGAGCCTGTGCTGCTGTTGGGAGTATGTTGCTTCATTATTTTGCTCTTTGAAAGAAAATTTTCTCTTCTTTGAAGAGAAAAGTTCTGTGCCATTAAAAGCACTGAGAGAGCTGAAGAATGATCTTTCTTGATTCAGATTATTTTTAATAATAATTATAAATTATAATTAATAACTAAATATAATTATTTTTAATAATGCTGATGCATCTGATTGCTTTAAACCAGGTGCAAACCAAAGAATCGCATGAGAAATATCACAAATGACTCTGCTGTGCCCAGGTGAAAGGGATGGCTATTTGTGTGTGTCTACACACACCAGAGCACTCACACCTGCACCCTCTGTATGTTTCTGCAGTGCTTTTGGACAATTATTTCGTGTGGGGACTTTGGAGAGATATTTTGGAGTCATGTTTTGGCAGAGGTGTGTCTCCCAGTTTATTGCACAGGTTGCATTGTAGTGTTTGCTGGTTAAGTATCCACACATACAAGTGTTCATATGTTTGTGTGTGTTTGTTTGTCATTCTTTCCAGCTTTGCAAATTCAGCTGATTTAGGCAGCAATAAATGCTCTGATAAACCTAAGAGGAGCTTGGGAAGGGCCTGCTGAAACCCTGTCAGTCCCTAGCTCTGGATAAATGCAGAGTTCATTGTTCATGAGCTTCAGGAGCCATTTCCTCCTGCCCTGCAGGCCTGGAGTGTCTCTCCTGAGTGCACAGAGCATCCTGCCCAGCTGGGCAGAGCTGCTCCCTGTCCTCTGCACCCCAAAGCTTGTGCAGGACACAGCAAATTAGCCTTTCCAGGAGAACAGGAAGAACCCAGAGCAGCCCTGCCACAAACTGTGCTGGCAAACAGAAGGGCACAGTAAGCAGCTGCTTTGCACAGGACTGTGTTCTGTGTATTCTGCAAAAGCTTTATCAGAATGGATTAAAGGGTGGTGAAATTGCTTTATGTCATTTTATATACGAAGGATTACATTTATAAACAGGTGCAATCCACTCTTGTGCAGACACTGGCATCAGTTTGGGATTTTTTAGTAGGGTGCTTGGAAACAAAACTGTATTTGGGTTATTTTTTCCTCATCCCTGGGATGAATGAGGGAAAGAAGAGTTCAGGTAACACTTTAAGGGAAAAATATCCCCTGGATGGTGCCAGGGCTGTGGCAGAGAGACAGCTGGGAGCCAGCTCCATTTATCCCCAGCCACCACCACGGCCAGGCAGTGCTGCAGTGATGTCTCTACTCTTCTTATGGTTCAAAACTCTACCAGGGTTTCCATTTGGTGTTTATGTTTGGCAGTTTGGCACTACTGGAGGATAAATAATAAAGTACAATTTACCTAGTCTGAGAAACTTTAGTCCTAAAGGGAACTCTGAGCATTTGTTCAGCTGTTGAAAGAAGGGCCTGTCATCAGAAATGGGGTTTTTTTCATCCCATTCTTCACACTTCTCAACCATAGGTGCAGGTATAGGAAGATTGGGGGTGGTTTTCAGAGGAAAACTTCAAAATGTAAAATGTGTCATGTCCAGTCTAGTAAGAAGAGGAAGGAAAATGGTGTGTGTCCTTAGGTTGTGTTAGAGGTTCCCTGTCTCTCCCAGCCAGGGAACAGCAGGAAACCACTGGAGAAGAGTTCCTGTGGGGCTGGAAGGCCCTGAGGTTCCTGAAGGGGACTGGCTGCAGTATAGGCTTTTATGTGGGAGCTACTTCATTGTGGGGGATCCTGCCCGGCCCAGGTCCTGTCCCTCTGGGTCCTGTGGGACAGGCTGGGCTGGCACAGAAAGGCTGAGAAGATGCTTTCCCCAAATGCCTCACATCAGGATGATATTGGCCTCCATCTGTGGAGCTGTTCTAGCAGTGAATTGACAAATTGCTCTTGGTTGGACCTCGCTCAGGGTGTTCTGAGGATGGTGGAGTTGAGCTCCTCCCACCAGGAACAGCTTGGCCTGAAATGTTTCTGGGAAGAGGAGATATGCTTTTCTTTAGGATTGTGTCTTGCAGGGCCATTCAGCCCCTCTGTGCACCAGGAAGGGCAAAGCACGGGTCACAAGGGAGCTGGACACTCAGAAAAACTCCTTGGATGGGGGATACCAACCACCCCATTTGGCAAACGGGGGGAAACAGTGGCTGAGAACCCAATTTTAATCATTTACCTCAGGTCACGGGATACTGCTGTCTTGCTGTTTGGCATATATTTCCTTTGGCTAAGGGTAGGATTAAAGAAATCACTCCTCAGTATTATTCCAGAAACTGTTTCTGCAAAGCGAGGATGTTTCCCACAAGGGCGATTTTTGCTGGGTATTTGTACAGGTGTTGTCTTTTTAACTCTGGAAAATGCAGCACCTTCAACATGCCCCAAGGGTGAAAGATCACCCAGCCCGGCTATGCCAGCGAGGCTCCGGCAATCAGCGAGGATTTCTCACTGTTTAGGGCCCATTAGGAGGGAAGAGAAGGCTCCTTTTTATTCATTTGATGTGCCACACAGAGGGTCCCCGCAGTGAGAGTGGCAATAAACTGGGGGCTGAGCGTGTTTGCCGTGAAGGATGGGGCGTTTGCCAGCGAGGGGAGCGAGCCCCGGGCCGGCTGTGCCGCGGGGTCCCGCCGTCCTTTGGTCTTTTGTCACCGCTGTCATCCGGCTGCGTGCTGGCACAGGGAACCGGTGCTCCTGCCCTCTCCCCTCCCCCCGCCCCACTCCCCTTCCCTTTTTTT
>VYZT01000118.1:250440-327940 GCA_013400735.1 Pomatostomus ruficeps
TTTTTTTTTTTGGTACCCATTTCGTGTAGAAAATTTGTATTTACTTTGGGAGTGTAATTTGTTCCTCATGGATAATGTGACCCTTAGCGGAGCTGGATCATGGGTTAGTTGAAGTGATATTTTCCGCTAATGGTAGTCGTACATCATTGCTGTCAGCTCGGGTTAGGAGGCAAGCACATTACAGCTCCATTTTACCTCTGCAGGCATCTGGGATTATTTGCCATAACTGAGTATGACATGACCACACTACAGAGTGCATTAAAATTTTACTAGCTGCTCAGGCAAGTTCCTCGGCTCCAGCCTGCCTCCGGGCAGCTGGGATGATGGATTCCTCCGAGGTCCTGACTTGCTGCACCAAGGATACTCAATGTCAGTGGCCCAAACAGGTTTTGCTCTCCCCAGGGCTTTAGCCCCGCTCCTGGCAGTGGGAAAACACCCAGGAGCTGGCACAGGGGAGCAGATGCCCCTCCGAGGGTCCCCAATGTGTTGGAAGTTCCGGCACTGTCACATTGGCGTCTTGAGACACTGCTCAGCCAGCAGGGCCCAGACAGCATCCTTTGCAGGCTGTCTTGTGGGGGTAAAAATAAAACCATTGTATTGATGCCTGATCAGAGGCTCCCTAGAACAGAGGCCAGACAAGATGAAGAGAATAAAATGGGGATTTATTGCAGGGCCTTCAATAGGGACACCTCGGGCAGTCAAAGCCCTCTCCAGGAGAGGCCACACCCAAGATGGACCCCAGGTCACGAGTTTGCTACACTTTTATAAGTTTTGATCAATTTACATATCAGGGTTAATTCTCCAATTACAGTTTCAGGTGATGATCTCATTTACCCCAAGTCTATCCCCCCTTTTAGAGCTTTAGTTTATATATTTTGGGGCCTGGGACAATGAGGTGTCCTTGAGTCCAGGCCTGGAGAGGATTTGTTGTGTGTGAGCAGGATGGGAGAACAGGAGCTCACAGACTGTATGGAGTTTTAGAGTCCCACCAAAGCAGCACAGGGTCTGTAAAATATAAAAGCTGAATCTTAAGGCAACAGTATGAAAAGTCAACCTGATGGCAAAAAGCATCTAGGGCTGTGGAACAGGACGTGTGAAATGTGTAACAGGCATGGGGCACGGTGCATGACCAATGTGGAATATGAGATGCAGCAGACGCTGATGTTATAGGTGTATGCTCATGTTGCACTCGATTTTCTGCTCTGTGCATATGTGCAGAGTCATATTTACACCTGTAGCAGCACACACCCATGCCCAGCATTTTAAATTTTTATTATTTTCTATAAGCAATTCCTGTTCTCGTACAGGACCTTGGAACACCAGCCATAGCTTATCTGCATGGATATTATTTTGCAGCATGTGTTTTCCTGTATACACATGCCTGCTATGAAAATCATAGGCGTTGCTTTCAGTGAACATATCTGTTTATATAGATGCACATTATTTGCAATGTGTCTGTTTATATGTATTGACATTCCAAATCAGAGGTGTAGCTATACAGGGAAATGTGTGCTGCGGAGACTTGGGGGAGAGGTTAAACTGAACACAGGAGTGGTTTTAAATGCTTCTTGAAAAAGCATAATATACACCCCATGATAATTTTATTGCAGCCTCCTGGTGGTTTTATAAATATCTACAACACACGTCTGCGCTGCCCACAAGCTCTCCTCCCCACAGCAGCACTAATATCTATAATAACTTCAGGCAAAAGGTACATAATTATAGAGCACATTTCTGTAACGTAAGCAGGGATTGTGTGCATTTGGAATCCTCCGAGTTGTTCTTCTCTGGCCTCATTCTGTTGTTGTGTGAATTAGCAGATGGAGGAAGATTGGAAAAACCTCAGTTTTGTTTGTTGAGCTTTTTTGTTTTGTCTTTTGAAGTGTTTAATTACATTTGGATTCACTGTGAGATGAGAAGAGGGGTGGAGGTGAGCAGCTCATGGGCTTTTTGGGGGAAGATTGTCTGGGTTCCCAGGGTCATTGAATGGTTTGTGTTGGAAGGGACCTTAAAGATCAGCTCATTCCAGCTCCAAAGTGTCCCTGAATCCCCTTTCCCTGTTCACTCCTGCCATCCGAGGTGCACTTCACTTGTTCTAAAGTGTCCCAGGCCAGGCTGGACAGGGCTTGGAGCACCCTGGGATGGTGGAAGGTGGTGGCAGAGGGTGGAACAAGAACATATTTAAGGTCCCTTTCAGCCCAAACCAGTTTGTTTCTATGATCCAGGGCCAGGTTTCAGGATGTGATACTGACTGGTTTTTGTTTTGGTGTAACACATTCCTGGCAATAAAGATTCCCATCCTAATTGCAAAACTCAGAGCTAAACTTTATTATGCCCACGGGTTTTACCTGTGCCTGGATTGTAGGATTTGATTCTCAGTAGGGGAGGAGAGAAGAAGAGATTAAAGATTAAAGCTGGCAATGTGCTCAGTGCTGTGCAAGAAACAGAAGAGACAGTTCCAGACATCTCTAAGGATAACATGCAAATTCCTAAAGCCTTCCCAGCAGCTTAGATCACAGTAAGAAAGACATTCCAAATGATAGAGAGTTTCCCTTGTTCGCTTTACAGTGTTACATCTTCTTTTTTTTATGTAGCAAAACTTTTATCAAAGTGGTTCCGTGAAGGGTGTACGTGGGAACGCCAGGCAGGATTTCACTTTCAGGTGCCACTGGTGGGGAGGGAGTGAAATCGCAGAGTGGTTTTCTGATCTTGCACGTAACAAGTTGTGATTTCCACCCAGGGAGGATGTGAGTGTGTGTCTGTGTCTGCACACAGTGTGTGTGCCCACTGGCTCTTTCTGTCCTGAAAGATGAGAATTTTAAACTTAATTTAGAGTGTTTGAACTGAGATCTCTTACTAGGTTGGGAAGTTGTGTTTGTTACTTTGCACAAGTGTCTGTAAACCTTCCACACAAAAAAATGAGATGTCCTGAAAGGACAGCTGTGTCCTGAAAGGTGCTGGCCCAATTCTTGTGGTCACCACACCCCCATGGAGCTGCTGTGGGTTGGATCTGAGCTTTGGAGGTGTTTTAGTGGTACTGATGAGTGGGCACGGATGCTCTGTGTGTGTGGAGACAGACAGAAATCCAATCTGTGGATCTTGGAGTTTGGCCATGGCCAAACATATCTCGGTTATCCAAAGTGTTCTTTAAGGACTATGTGCTATTCAAGCATAATATTCATACACACTTTATGCTCTTGAATAACATCTGTTTTTCATAACAAATCAGGTTTTATAATCATGTATGAGGCATGCTCCCCATTCCTGAATGTCTGTTCTCACTTTTCCTTGAAAAGAAAAAGGCTTGGGATTGAGAACTGAGAAGGTGAGACATTTCTTTGGAGGTTTCTTTAGAAAGAGAAGAATAAAAAAAAAATAGAACAAAGTTATGGCAATTATTTCATGGTTTTAATAGTCTTGGAGGCCACAACACATGTAACCGTCTCAGGTTTCTCACAAACATTTCCAAGGACAGGCTGAAAACAAGGAGACAGGAAATTAAATGCATGCACCGATGAATTGAGAAGGATTCCAGCAAGGCTGCTTCCCTAAATACTTCTCTCCATGTGGCTCAGGCAGGGGATTGTGGACCTGAAAGTGGTGTAGCACAGCTACCGTGCCTCTTGGATTCCAGGAATTCCCCTGCAGGGCAGAAGCGAAGAGAATAACATGTGGTTTGAATTCAGGTAGGGCCTGCAGGTACCAGCAGAGTGAGGATCATCCTGGGCTTTCATCTTCCTGTTCATCCAGGGCAGGTTTGGCAAATCCTCTCCCTCCCTCTTCCCTCCTGGCACTGCCAGCCTAGGGAACCCCTTGTCCCAAAGTCTCTGCCTGCTCTGTGACCCTCCAGTGAACCCCTGGAAGGAGAAGGCTGCGGGGGCAGAGCAGGCAGGGATGCTCTGAGAGCCAGGGAGCTGCAGCTTTTAGAGACACAGATGTGTGAGCAGTGAATGCTGCTGTTGGTGGGGAACTCCGTGGATGTGCTGGAAGCATCTCAGGAGGGCACCACCCTGAAAAACAGGAAAAGCTCAAAACAAGTTAATCTGGCAGCTGGCCGGGTCCTCCTGGGCTCCCCGTGTGGGCACATCACGGTCTGGCCACTGGTCTGGCCACTGGTCTGCTACTGGTCTGCACATGGGAGCTGCTGGGGAGCTGGGAGTGTGGGAGGATTGGCTTGAGGTGAGCCTGACTTTGGAAATGAGGTTCAGCCTGGGTGCACTGACTCTTGCAGGCCTTTCTGTGACCTCTGTGAAAAGCCTGGCTTCACTCTCAGGCATCACAAAGATGCCTGGTTTGTCATTTTCTTTTAGTAGGAAACACCAAGAGGGCCTGTGTGTCTTTAAAAATTGCCTGGGCTGTCTAATTCGTGCTGATGTCTCTCCTGAAAACGCACCGCTGAATTTCTGGGCTCTGCAGGCTGCCTCAACATCCCATTTCAGCTGAGTCTGGACAGGCAGACAATATTAAACAAGGTTGTTCATTCATAACAAAAGCATCCTAATTGAGTTACATTATTGCATTAACTGTAGCAATCAGATTGAACCAAATCACTGAGCGATAATGTCATTTTCCAGGGTATCATTTGTAGGAACCAGTTGTCCTGTAAGATGCAATAACTCACTTAATCCTGTAGAGTTTATGGTGACTTATGTATCATATCAAATTCCTTACTTTCAGGGAAAAACCGAGCAGTTAATGCATGGCTGTGAATGTGCAAGTGATGAATTTATAGAGAAACATTTAACAGATCCTAGACAAACTGAAGAATGAGTGATAGTCTATAATAATCTCAGAGAAAGGGGCTGTGCTAGGAGTGGGTAAGACATGAAACATTTTCAAACTGTGAACTTCTGCCAGCACATGGGTGGTACAGTTTGTTTCAGGGGGTTGATACACGGCTGCTTTATTGGCTCTGAGTTGCCCACTGAGCACAAATTCTCAGCCAGAGGCTGGGAATGAGGACAGAGAGGTGAATTTTGGACTGTACGTGCCAAATGTTTACAAGTAACCTCATTTGGAAAACTCAGTTTCTGATGGCATTTTTATGTGATGCCAGGACACTGCAGGGGATTCCTGTTAATGCATTTACAGATTTCTTTTTTATTATTTGGTTGATTTTGCAAAGTCATGATGAGGAGAGGAGATGAGGAGAGGTGTCAGGTAGTTCAGAGCAGAGGGGTAAGATGTGGGACAGGCCAGGGTCAGCCCCACCCGGGTGTCCCTGGGGAAGCACACGCTGATGGCAGCACTGGGAACCATCCAGGCTCCCAGTTCATTTTTTCTCTTCCTGTGCTTTGTTCCTGGCCTGCTTGAGCATTTGAGCTCCCAGTAGCTGGGTTTATCTCAGGCCTTGATATGAGCTCGGAGCAGCAGCCTGTGACCCTTTTCCTCCTTCCTTTGTAGTTGTCTCTGCTTCAGGAAACCTCGTCGCTGTGGCTCCGTCTGTCACTGAGTGAGGGCTGTTCCCTCTTCTTGGACTCCTGTCCTGCTGAGGCCATCCTGCTTCTGAGTTCTCCTGCTCATGGGAGCTGAGAGCCTTGTGTGAAACCCTTCCAGCCTCATGCGAAACCCTTCTAGCTTCGTGTGAAACCCTTTCAGCCCCTCCGCTGCCCAGGGCTGAGGGGGTGGAAGTGCGGCCAGCCCTGTGCAGTGCAGCCCCTGCTCTTGGTTGCGCTCCCAGGGTCACTTTGCTGATGGTGCCAGCACCCAGAGCAGGGCAGGAGGGATTCAGGCTGGACAGGACCAGCTTTAGGGGGCACTGCAAGGATGGGCAGTTGTTTTGGATATGGCAGAAATCCAAGCATCTCATATGCCCAGGAAAATGCAAACATGCTGGAAGATCGTAGTTACCGTGTGTCATCAAAAATGCAGTGGAAGAACGGCTCCATCAGACTTCTCTGGGATCACTACAGAGCTTTTGTTTCTCTTTCCTGGCCCAAGAACAGCAGCTCTGACCTTACTCCTTACATGGTCTTTGTCTGTGGCTTCATTTCTGTGTAAACAGAAGGTTCAAGACAGGAGACATTCAGCACAGAAGCCTGAAATCCAAGTAATGTTCTGCTATTTTTGTATTGCTGTCTCTTGCAGCAGCCTCAGAAACCCCATCCATGCTGGATTCCTGTGGAGCTATGCACAGTGCAGACAGAGAGAAACCATCCTTACCCCAAACCTTTTGATAAAAATAAATGAGATTGTGTGAATACAAAGGGGAATTAAATACTAATTTAAAAAAAAAACAAAAAACAAAACATTGGATCAGGAATGGTTTGGGTTGGAAAGGACATTTAAGATCATCTTGTTCCACCCTCCTCCCCATGAATAAATATATCATTCATGTCAGGAAATACAGATCTCCCAGATCCCATGGGATCATTCAGGGTTTGCTTTGTTTTATTTCTTAGTTTAGTGGCTGCTGATGGTGGTTTGTGAACCAGGGGCCTTCGGATGGTCTGTGGTGAGTGCCAAGGGGACAGGTGGTGTGAGGGGCAGGGTGTCCTCTGGGACATCCTGAACCCCAGCAGTGGTTCCTGGTATCAGAGATGTTCAGGATGCTCTGGTGCTGCTCTCTGCCATCCCCAGCAGCCGTTCCCTGGGGCAGAAAGGCCCTGTCAGGTTTGCTCGCAGAGCATCTCCCTGGGCTGCTGGGCTGGAGGGGGCCCTGCCCTGCCATGGGTCCAATTCTGTAAGGTTGGTGCCTTTTAAGATTCACCTCTTAAAATCCACACTGAAATGCCTGAATCTGCAATTCCTGGCCCAGTGTGTGATTTCTGGGGGTCCTGGGGCAGGAAGATGAGTGGTGACCACTTGGCATTGTGCATTCCTGGGGGTTTAGAGGATCTGGCAGCTGGGACACTTTCCATGTTTTTTTTCTGTGCCTGATTTATATGGACGGTTACAAAATACTTATTTAAATTAATGATTGTCTTTAAGTAATTTACTGCTTGTTTTTGTTAATGGGAAACCTGACTAAAGAGCTTTCAGTGAGCTGCTGTAGCAAATCATTACACACTCCCTGCCACTTCCTGTGGTAACATTAATCAGAATGGACTCCTTGGCTACTAATGCAGATGCTGTATGTAATTCAGTATAAATTTTATTGCAATTTACCATTAATTTGCATCCACTTATTCTAAAGTGCTAATGACACCAAAAAATCCTTTGGGAATAGGGGTCACCCTACTTTACAGACTCTGAGGAAAACAGAATGGTTTGGATTGGAAGGGACCTTAAAGACCTTCTAGTTCCAGCTTGGGCTTCACAGCTCAGAATGGCCACGGTGCTCCAGGGACACAAGTCCAGCAGTATTTCTTTAGGTATTTCTTTAAACACAGCTGTTACATGGACTGGTTTCTTTCTAGATTTAGGGTCAGTGGCAGTGTGCCATTTGGGCTGTGATGTGGGGTGGATTGCACCACTCTGGAAAAGCAGGAAAGCCGATACCCTGGACATCTGGGACAGGGAGAAAAATCAGTGTTCTCTGTGACCCCATGAAAATGGGCTGAGGGGCTGAGCTGAGCAGTGTGATGTGGTTTTCCAGTAGGAATGAAGGACTGAAGCTGAAAATGCTCTTTGCCCTTTTTCACGAGGGAATGGCACATTTTTCCAGAAGTTCATTCTTATTCATAAGACAATTTTCTCTATATAAATTCACTAAGGTTTAGTCAAAACTTCCCATAACCATATTGCTCAACATATAATCTGTTTACCACAATATTTGCCGTCCCAACTAAATGCATTAAAGAATAATACATAGAATACATAAAATAATACATAGAAATATACATAGAAAATTACTAGATGAGCAGGAACCAAGCCACCCTTTAGTGGTGTGTTAAGGATGTCTTGTGAGTAAACAGCAAATCCCAGAACCAAAGCACCCCCTGTGTAACACCCACTTCAAAATGAAGCTTTTCTGTTAAAAAACATGCAGCTGTGGGCTGCAGGGAGAATAACAAGCTGGAGCTGGAAGTGGACAAGAGTAAACGCTTCAATTCACATTGAAATGATTTCTCCTGCCTAGTATAATTTAACCTGCCCACACTGCTAAACTTCTGTATTACACAGCCCTGTCAGGCTGTCAGGAGGAATGATAAGCCTCCTGGAAGCCTCAGCCTGTTACACAGGGAGAACATCCCAGCCAGCATTTCCTTGTACGTTTTTAAGACTTTTAGCTTGGTCTCTCAAGTATAAAGAATACCCTCCTTCATGACCCCAGCCTCTTGTTAGCTGATAGATGAAATCTTTTCTTAAGCTGAGTCCCTTGTCTATTATGTTTGCAGAATTCAAGGGTTCTCTTTAAGCTTCCAGGCCTGCTGCCAGAAGTCCATGGCTTTCTTACCCAAAGAAATTGCCTTTTTATTAACAGGAAGAGGATCTCTGAAATGGCAAAGGTGCCAATCTGCTTCCAGGTGAGGGAGAACAATTTTAAAGGTGTGATCTCATACTTTTGCCAGTGCCAATAACTGCAAAAAGAATAGCAAAGAACTGTTTTAGTGGTTGGGGCTTTTTTTTGTTTGTCTGTTTTTTAATTTGAAAATCTGGGATATAACATAAAAGCAAAATACAAGCTGTAGTCATTTCTGTGTTTTCCATGTTCTTTTAATCTCAAATGTCTCTTATCACTCTAAACTGCAGTCTGCATACCCAGGGAAAAATGCACATAAAGCAAGCTGGGGTTTGGCTTCACTCTCATGTCGGGAATTTGTGCTGTCAGACAAAGGAACTCATTTCCCACGTTCACCTCAGGGAAATTGTGTTCTGGAGCACTTGGGCAGGGCTGGCTGTGCCAGGTGGGTGCTGCAGGAGGAACCCGGTCTGTGCCACCCCAGCTGGAATCTGCTCTTTGCAGCAGCTCAGCTGCTCAGGCAGGTTCTGGATCATCGCTGACTTCTCTGTGTCACACCAGACAGTTTTGCCTCTGCCATCCCCGTGAAGGAAATCAATCAAATGAGGCTTCCTAGGGATTCTCATTTAAGAACTTCAGGGCTTTTTCATATGGCTGCTTACTCAGGACTCAGCAGCAGAAAAAGATTCCAGGCCACAGCTAATCAGACAAGTGATTCCACTTACCTGAAATATCAGAACTAGTTAGGAAGAGATTCCTCTAGCAGGAGGCATTCATGCTTATCTGTAGATGTTGTTAAAACCTTTTTTTCTCTTTTAGATAACGACCAGCTACTGCACTTTTCTAGATTTCAGTAAAAGTGGTGAATAATTGAGAGGGGTGGAAATAATTAATTTCAGTAGCAATTGAGAACCAGTTGTAGTGACAGACACTTTATTTCACCTTTTTGCAGGAATCACTGTGTAATAAAACTCCTAATCACATTTTCACAACTGCAGAAATACTAATTCACATTTGTAGGAGATTGAGAGGCAGAAGGCCCCAGCAATATGCTGAGCAATAAACCACCATAGGGTTGTTTCACTGATTGCTGCCTACAGGACTTGGATAAATTTCTAAGGACATGAAGAACAATGAAACAGAGAAGCAGGAAAAAGGGAATTCAAGATAAAGCACATTTTGAAGAGCTCTTTAATTAGTTACTTTAATTAGTTACAGATTCATATTCTAGTGTGTGTGATTTCCCACCATCATAAAAGCCTAATGAAAGATTCCCATGGAAGATGCTCCTTCCCCCACTGTGGAGTGTCTTGCTTTAACACCCACACTACCATCACATTCCCCTCTTTCTTTTGCTAATATTGACCTTGTAAGGGGCTACGCTTGCAGTTGTTATAAATCAGTCCAACACTGATTGCTCCTGAGCTTTCTTGATTTGCATCAGCTAAGGCTCAGCCCGAGTGCATCCTCTGAGCATGAAATGAAGACAGAAGTCAGTGCTAAATGAAGTTGACCCTTTCCTTTAATTTGCAGTCAGTGGAGGGGCTCCAGAACTTTGAATTGCCAGGGCTGTGTCATCTGTGTCCCTTGGACAGTCACAGTTCAGGTCACACTGCCAGACTTCCTGACCAAGAGCTGATTGAAAACCTGAGCATGTTTGTTCTCGCCCCATTTTTATATCTGGGATAAAAAATTATCTCAGTGCCCTTGCTCTGGTGTCAGGACAGTTAACGGGGAAGAGGCTGTGATGGGCAGGGAAGTAAAACCTGCAATCCATCTCACGAACTGCACTTCTCCCTGGCAGAGCAAATCTCTCCTGGTCTTGCTCCTAACAAATCCAACATCTTACCTCTTTTTGCACATTCGAACATGAATCACTTGTAGTTTAAAAGTCTCAAAGAAGGTGATGGGAGTGTAACCAGTGTGGTCTGTCGTAAGGAGGGTTATGCTATGGCAAATTGAGCTGCAGGTGGTTTGGTGTGTATCTTTTAATATTCAGTAGCCAGCCAGATCTCATCTGATGTCCTCTCAGAAACGTGGGATCCTTTGTGGGTCTCTACCTTATGTTAAGCATTTCCCAGGAGTGTTGAAGTGCTTAATGCTGAGATATCTTTGTGGCTTTTCAGCTCAGTGTTCTGATTGTGAAGACATGAAGGGAAGAAATGATTGGGAGGATTTGTCACCTGGTTCCGTTTGAACAATTGCTTTTCCCCCTTGGTCAGATGTGGGACAGAGCAGGAATCAGCTAAATGCAGATAGATTGCCGTAACACATGACAGTTCTTTATTGGTTTCCATTACCTATGCTGCTCATTTCCCCAGAGGAAAGGGCAGCTAATACTGTATATTTTTTAACATAAACCAAAGGGAAGGAAAAGCCAGTGCATATGAAACGATGGCTCTTTTTTCTCCATATGCACTGAATTGAATTGCAATTTCCTCCTTTCATTTTCTCCTGGCTCTCTGTGTGTCAGAGCAGCCAGGTGTGTTTGTAGTCCTTCACCAGCAGATGATCACTGGAGGCCCACAGGTAATGAGTGGACACACGTGGTGCAGTGGCAGGGTTTTCAGGCGCAGCTCTGCTAATGAATTGATGGTGCTACAAAAAGGCTGGGGGCAGCCAGGCCCCCTCTGGGCAGGGGAACTTTTGCATGCTCCCATTCTGGCTCACTGCAAACCCTTTCTGTCTCTGTTGTAGGTGTTTCACACATGTATTTAGATGTTTCTTTTAGCCTTGTCATTGTGTCCGATTATAAATTCAGGATCTGTGTATCTGAGGAGCTCACAGTCGGTGCTTTCCCTTTGCAGAGACCAAAATTGGGTTTCTCCCTTCTGCAGCAATGCACATCATTACCAGGTGGGGAAAACAGTGTTTGGGAAAGGCTTTCAGAGGTGCAAAAAAGAAGATGAGGTCGCAGTGAAGGAGGAGGGCAGTTGGGGAGCCTGGGCAAAATCTGTGTCCGTTTTCTCCCTCTCTCTCCTCTCTTTCCTTTTCTCTTTTCCTCCTTTTCTCCCTTTCTCCTTCTCCTCCCCCTTAATAGATTTTCTAGCTGTTTCTTTGAATAAAAAATTAATAATGGGAAAAGCTTGTGGCTGGTCCCTGGGGTAGAATAGTGGCTAAGGATGTAAAAGAATGATTTGAACAAACAGTCTCGGGAGGATAAATGAAGTGCTATGAGTTCTGTAAGTAAAGGAAAAATATATATGACTGAAAATATTTGCCTAGTTAAGCAACTTCTATAATAAAACTTAAGCCACAGCATTAGCAGCTTGGAATAGATTTTTCAACCTAGACAGACAATCTAAGAGACTATATTTAATTTCCTTAATAGACACACAACGTTTAGATGTCCAGATCACATGAATTCTGAAGGACAAGGTTTGTGGATGGTGTTCGGATGCCTGGAGATGTGAATAAGTTTCCTGTGGGATTTTTAGAAGGGCATAAGCAAATCAGGCAGCCCAGCTAGTTTGGATTTTAATGCAGTTACATTCCCAACATGCTTCTTGTGCCTCCTCCTTCCTTCAGGGATTTACCTTCTCTAGCACAAGACACTTTGAAAGGGATACTTGGAAGTCACTTTGCTTACAGAAAATGCAGCCCTGAGTTCCTCAGAGCCATGCTGACAGCCTGGAAAGGGGAAGCACTGTCCAGGTCTCTGCCATGGGTGGTGTTTGGCTGCTCCCAACCCTGGCCAAGCCCCAGCCCCAGTCAGCCCTGCCTGCCAGACAGCCCTTCCCAGATCCAGGCTCTGGAACACAACCCCGAAAGCTCAACCAGCAGAGCCTGGGCTGACTTATATTTCACAGACATTAAATAAGGAACTACTTTGATTTTCCTGGGCTGTTACATGCTCCTATCCATAATGCCTTGCTGCAGACAACTCCTGATTTAAGTATAAAACCTGAGAATGGGCAATGTCAGTGTGGCTCTCCCTGCCCCATGTTGTTCCATGCTCCGGATGGATCCTGTCCCACCCCGTTCCAGTGACCTTGCTGTAGTGTCCTGGGGGCCTCATCAAACACTTCTGCCAAACTGCAGTGAGCCACAGCCACACTCCCACCCCAGTGACTGATAATCTGGGAAGTGGCACTTAACTGGGGAGAACAAACCTCGGCCAGGCCAGAGGCAGGAGCAGGGCCCCTCTTCTAGCCCCGCTCCGCAGCATCCTGCCAGTGCTCTGAGAGAGGGAGCACCCCACCCTCCACTCCTTTTGTTCCTCTGTTTGTTAAGTAATTAATCTCATTCTGCTGAGATAAAATTTTTCTATTAAAAGGGGAAAAAAAAGCCTTCAGTCAAAACAACATTTGGGGGAGAGGAGGAGGGAGGGGGAGAGGAGTCCTCCTCACAGTTTGTTAATTGGTTCTTTCACCTGACAGTAGTTTGTGTCAATTAACTTGATACTCAGTGAAAGTGAAATTAATCCACCTGGGTCAAAAGCAGCTATTAATTTTTAATCAAAACAAAATGCTCACTCGACAGATTTGTAGCTCCACTTAGAATAAACAAGATACGGATGAGGTGCAATGTGCCACAGGCTCCGCTCCGCCGAGATGCTCCTGGGGATAATTTCTTTCTCTCCTGCAAAGGGCAGAGGTGAGGTAACTCGGCTGCTAATGACAGTTGTCTTCCAAAGAGCCTCTTTCCCTGCTGGATGTGTAGCTCTTCTTTCCCCAGGGTGTTTCCCCCTGGAAACCAAACCCTGCCTGCAGTGGATGTGGGCAGCAGGGCCTATGGAGGGATCGAGGCTATGAGGTGCCAGACAGGACATGCTACTCCCTTGCCCTGGTGAGGTCAGGCCATCCCTCCTTCCCTCTGCCTCCTGGGATGCACCCAGACACAGCCCTGTCCCTGCTCCCATGGCACATGGAGCACCCCGGGCACCCATGGGACCTGCAGCCCCTGGGAGCCTCTGCTCCAGGGCCTCTGTTTGCAGGAGAAGGTGACCCTCATGGGTGGGTGCTTCCTCCATGAAAGGGACCGGGGAGCACAAAGCTGGCCCAGGATTTCTTCTCTTCTGTGCACTAAAACAATGAGGGCAAAAATCTCATGGAAATTGTTTGTTTTCCAAAAACCTGTGATGCTCCATGTGGCTGGCCAGTGAGTTCAGATTTATCCAAAATGTAGGTAGAAGCAAAAACTTTGGAGCTTGCTTTTATGTATGAGATGACCTGTGTCAGACCTTGCCCTCAGTTCACAGAATCCTAAAATGTCCTGAATTGGAAGTGACCCTCAAGGATCATCCAGCCCTGCACAGACCCCCCAACAACCCCACTCTGGGCATCCCTGGCAGCACTGTCCAAACGCTCCTGGAGCTCTGGCAGCCCTGGGGCCGGGACCATTCCCTGGGGAGCCTGGGCAGTGCCCAGCACCCTCTGGGGAAGAACCTTTCCCTGATCTCCAGCCTGACCCTCCCTGGCCCAGCTCCAGCCCTTTCCTGGGCCCTGTCCCTGTCACACAGAGCAGAGATCGGAGCTGCCCCTTGGGAGGGAGGAGCTGTGGCCCCTGCTGGGGTCTGAGTCACCCTCCTCTCCTCCAGTTCAGCTGATGAGCTGAAGGAAGTCGAGGTGAATTATGCTTGAGGTATGTACAGAAAAGCCAACTTCCAAATCACCTAAGGTGGTTAAAAATTCCTCTTTTCTCCTTTCTGCCTCTCTTTTGTCTCTTCCTCTTGAAAGCTTCGATCTCTGTTAGACTCAAAGGGAATAAAACAGGAATTCCCCCCACTTTGCTCTGTGCTGAGCACGTAGCAAAGTCTCTCGTAGGCTCTGAGGAACAGATTATTTGGGTCACACCAAGGTGATGGAGCAAGTGCAGCCTGAGGGGCAGAGATCCAAGCAGAGCTGGGTTCCCACTGACACCCCTGTGCTGTGGGTGGCACAGGAAGTGGCAGAGAGGAAGCAGTCTCTGCTTTGTACCTGTGGTGCAAAGGCCAAAGATACTTTAAAAAAAAATCTTGACATCTGATTCTGTGGAAGGAATGTTCTGTTATGAGCCCTGTTGGGCTTGGCTCTAAAAGTGCTGGAGATGCCCACATCCACTTAGTCACCCTGCAGCTGTAGCTTGCCAGGTGAATCCGAAGGACACAGAGGGACAACCCCATCACCTGCCACGAGCATTTGGAGGAGCAGATCATGGTTCTCCAGCCAGCACAGCATACCCCAGCTCTTCTGGAAGATTAATAATGACCTGGGAATTAACTGATCTTCAGCAGGACCAGGAGGAAATTCTCACGGGAATCTGCAGGTGCTCCCCTGTGGTAGGAGCCATATGTGGGATTTTTCTCTGGCCTGAAGCAGCAGCTGTGGGGCTGGGCAGAGGAAGCAGCTCACTGGGCACTGACCTGGCCCAGGGGGAGCTGGCAGTGTTTGGCACCTGTGCTGCCACTGCATTTAACAAGCACTGGAGGCCCAAAATGAGGAGGTGTAAGTCCCAATGCACCCTGCAGTGCCTCAGTCCTGAGGGTAGAGCAGCTCACTCAGACACCCACACTCACAGCTCTTCTCACTTTCTCATTACTTTGTAGACAATAAAAGCAAAATATTACCTGTTGGTTGTCAAGGTATCAAGCCTTAGAGGGGATTTTTTCCCCCGGTTTTTTTTTTTTCCCCTTTCCCCAAGTAGTATCGTGTCTTGGGATTTTTTAGACACTAATTGGATTTTTTTTTTTTTTTTTTTTTTTTTTTTTTTGGGTTTTTTTTTTTTGAGGNTTACTGCTGTGAGTATTCTTTTGTGAGGTGAACCTGTCTGCACACCAGAGTGCTGGGGGCAATTTATACCTGTGCAACTTATTACCTGCTCCTGCACTGATTTGGCCAAATGGATCAGAACAGCACCTCCACCTGCAGTAGTGCACTAATCAATAGCACCTCACACTCCTCGTGCAGGGGGAGCCTGATCCCGTAAGTGACACTGCTCTTTCAGGTGTTCCTCTTCCCAATATTGTAATTAAAGGAAATCTGACCTCTGTGCTGGAGTTAATAGATATTTTTATTACACATGCTCGAAGACATAAAATGGTTGCTCGTTCTTCCTTCACTTCCAGCTCTGTCTGGTCCACTTAGCTACCAGGATTACCTGGAGAATGTGTAACCTGGATTATTGTTAGGGTTTTAACAGAAAAGAATGTATTCTGCAGTGACAGGGAAAGGCAAGTGAGTGACAAAGGAGTGACAGCCTCCTCCAGTGTCACATATGCAGAGGATATTAATAGGCAGCAGCAAGGCAAGGATCTGGTTCAGAGCACGGAGGGGCTATGTCTGTCAGACTTTAGCAGCAGTAGAACAAATAATAACAACTTTATCCAGCCAGCCAGATTAGCTGGGACCTGCCACTGCCCTTGATGTTCTCGTGGAAGGTGCCCCAAAACCTGCAGTGAGCATCAAGCCCCTGGCACTAATTAACTCCTAATTCCATAGAGGAGATCTGCAGCAGAGAGGGACTGTGAAGCTGGAATATCCCGTGTGTGTCCATCCAGAGGGAAACATGGGGGGTTCCAGGCACTGCTTCCTGGGAAATCCCGGGATCCACTGCGCTTCTAGCTGCTCTCCAGGCTGGTTCTGCCTCAGCAGCACTGGGAGGGAACAGCCTCAGCTGCTCTGTTTGTGGGGCACAGAGGGCAACAAACCCCAGGAACTGCTCTGCCCCACACCCTGTGTTACTGCCCTTTAGCCATCCCTTTTTCTCATCTTTTCATCTTTTTTTTTTTCCTTTTCAATCATTTCTGGAACAAACTGTGAGGTTGGTAGACAGTGTGATGCTCTGACAAGTGGAAGCTTACATTTCTGATTATTTATTTGTATCTCTTGTAAATAGGTAATCCTTTTTTTCCCCTTTCAAGTTAATGTAATTTAGTTGCAGAGAGATTAGGGAGCTTTATCTGAACTCGGGGAGGAAGTTTGGTGTTCTGAGGCTTAAACCTTCATAATCAGAAATGTTGCTTCCTCCTTTGCTCCAGCTCATCCCAACCACATCAGGTGCTCCAACCAATAACATGCAACACAAGAAGCCTGTCCCCCAGTCTAATAATGACTCAGATGCAGGCTGTAGCTGGGGATTAATGACTGACTGGCTTTAATGGGCCTCAGATCATCAACTGCATCTCTGCTGGCCATTAATCCCCAGGAAGCAGCCTGTGCTGAAACCACCATGGCTTAATTAGAACATGGTTGGCCAGTTGCTGCACAGCACTGGCTGTGGCTTTGGGGGGAATAAAGGGAATAAAGTGCCTTTGTGAACCTGTTGGGTGTCAGATGGAGCTTCTCCTGTTCTCCATGTGCCTGGAGACAGCACCCCCAGGGACAGGCTGAGGGCTGAACTCTGCCTCTGACTCAAGACAGTCCTTGGACTCTTTCTCTGACTCAAGACAGTCCTTATTGAATTTCAAGGCAGATAATTCTACATTCCTTTAGAGCTGCTGGTAAGATCTAAATGACAGGAGCTGTATTTTCTCAGAGATGGTAAAAGTGTGTTTTTAATGGAAAATACCAGGTTTAAGTCACCTCATTTACTGTGGTGCAGTGGCATGGATTCTCCCCTCCTTCCACAATTCATGTTTATTCATTGCATTTTTATTGCTAGTCTAGAGCCATAAGGAAAATACATTTGACCTGTAATTTTCTGAAAAGAATAAAGGACATTTAATCCTTTCCTAGTTTGGATAAACATCCGTGTGATCCTTCCTTACCTTAACATATGGAAAACTCCTTTACTTTTCCGAAGGCTTTGACCACTGTTCATTCAGGCCTCAGTTGAAGAAGATACTTTGGCAATGGCAATATTAATTATTCATTATGTCCCCAAACAGCCCTACATGCTCCAAATATGTCCAAAGCCCAGTGAAATCTCTTTTTTCAGTGGGTTTGGATCAGGCCCTGGAAGCACCTGGATATCATGAGTGAAGCTCCACAGTTTCCTCCACTCTGCTGGGTGTAATGCTTGTGCTGTCCATGGGATTTGTTGTAATTAAGTTTATTCTTCCTGACCTCAGGCTGATCCCTTGTTTTGAAGGCCTGTGGTCCTCTGCTTCCATTATCCATGAACAGTGCTTGATGCCAGAACAGAGAGGGGAAGACGCTTTTTCCCCAGCCTCCTGTGAAATGCTGAACATTCAGACATCTTTAGAATATACTACACACACATCCCACTTTTATAAGGCCAGTATAACACTCCCAAAAGTTTTATGAATTCCAGGATGTAAACAGAGTCCTCGTTAGCCTGGTTTGGCTAAGCCCTAATGGCCTGGCCCCGGAGCTGCACAGTCTCTCGCGGGCTGTTTATGAGCAGTAGCTGTGACCAGGTCATTGAGAACGGAGTTCCATCAGTCTCCACGCAGCCTCTCCACGGGTCTGCCTGCCCAGTCCAGCCTAGTTAAGATTTTAGGAGCTGTAAATGGGGAGATCATGAGTACAAGGTGATATTTTGACCAGCATTTCCAGACTCACTGGATCCTGCATCACTCGTTGGTCTCCAAATGCTTCCCGTGAGAGCACAGCCCCACAGCTGCCAGGACAGTCACGAGCTGGAGCCTGCACCACAAATCCGTGGCAGGAGGTGATGGAAAGTGAGGCTGGGCACAGTCTGATGCTGCCTGCCCTGCTGCCATCCACAAATCCTGGGGCACTGCCAGGAGCTGGAGCTGCACTGGAGAGCCATGAGTACGATGCTCTTGTGAAGCACATGAATGTTTTGGAGTTTTATTTAAAGATCTGTGGGCTCTGAGGAACAAGATGTAGAGGTTGAGTGGAAGGCTGGCCGTTTGCTCTGTAAAACACCAGCCAGGACAAGGTCACCAGAGGTCACTTACTTTATTTCATGCATGCCATCCTGTCACCGGAGGAACCAGGGAAGCTTCCTGCAGGTTTTGTTTGGGTTTGTTGGGGGTGATGGTGTGCAGCACTGCATTGCAGTGAAATGAGTAGGTGTATTTATAAATCCTAAAGTTACTTCTCAGGAAATATTAAGCATTTTATCAAGATCCTTAAAACCAAGCTTCATCTGTTGCAAATTGCCTCAGCTGTGACTTTTTCACTGAGAATCTGAGTCCATTACCTGCCTATTAAGCAGTTAGGAGATATGACTTTAATGGCTGTAATATAGGTTTTAATTTTAATGGAAAGGACTGCTAGCAGCTGCTGCAGTGCAGGATTTCACACGTTCCCTGCTCTTGTGGAGCTACCCCAGTTGTAGGATTTAAATCAAAGTATGGAGCTTTTGTCTTCCAAGGGCAGGAGTGGGGTATGGTTGAAGCTCTTGCAGTGCTGAGAGCCCAAAGGGAATTTAAGCACCCCTTAAATGTTGTTCCCAAGGTAAATCTATGTTTAAACAGAGCACAGGGGCTATGCTGCTCCCTTGTCACTCAGGAGAATTCACCCAAGTGGGAATAGGCCATCAATGGCTTGTTGATGACTTTATCCTTCCTGCCTCCTGGCCTGTGGAGCAGTCCTAACTTCATTCCCCTTTCTTTCATGTCTTAGCATCCATGTCTGCATTGGAGATAAGAGGAAGAAAATCCAGGATACTTTGCTTGGAGATAATCAGGTCTTTGGAGGTTTTGTCTTCCCACTTTGAACTGTGGGTGTTACACAGGGAATCTCAGTCCTCCCCTCCCAGACACTTTCTCACTCAGTACTGATGTTGTGGGACACTCTGCCTGCTCGGCAGTGTTTTCCTCCAGCTGAGAGAGGTGAATCCTTCAGCAGTTTGAAGGATTTCATTTCTGTGGAGCACCTGGAGTGTCACAATCTGGGCCTGTGGTGGGTGCCAGGTACCTGGGCAGAGCTGCAGGTGTGACACAAACCCGCCCGACCACGGGAGGGTCTGGTGGTCACTCACAGGCCTCCCTCTGTGGCTCACATTTAGGGACAAAGATCTGTAATATTCAGCCCCCAGACCATTCCAATCAGATCTATATTTGACCAGCTGGAGCACCAACTCCTAGCAGGCAATAGAAACCATTTTAATCCATTTATATCGATGCAGCCAGAAGAATAAAGTGTCCACAAGTACCCTGAGATCCGCTGAGATTCTATGAGTAGCCTCTTTCACCAATTTACCTGTGTTTCAGTCACACAGAAGTGGATCCTAGCTGGGAAACGGAATTCTGATACCTAAAACAACATCCCAGTTCCTAGTGAAGGATGTTCTGGGTTTTGCAAGCTCTTTGGGACGAGTTCTGTAAGAGCTTCAGACTGGTTCTGGCATAATAGGTCAGGACACTCAAACACTGCCAATACTAATCACTGTCAAAATGGTGTTTTCTTTTTTCCTTTTTTTTTTTTAAAGCTGTATATGATCAACAGCTCTTTTCATTGAGCTTTCTGAAATGAGACAACATACATGGACTTTTAACATGCTTCAACTTCAGCACATTATAATGTGGTATTTCAGTCACTAATGTCCTATTTTTATCTTTATCAGTGCCTCAACAATTATATCAACCTATTATAAGAATTATAAGAAATGCTGAAATTAAAATTATATATATATTCTAAATCTATTCTTCTGATTAAATAATAGGACAATATGCATTAACTACTGAAAATAAAGGATGTTTCCTTTTTGAATTCTAGATCTTTGGGGCATGTGTGATCTTTTTGTTCAGGTTGTGAGGCAGCTGACGCAGTGAGGGTACTTACCCAGGGCTGGGGTTCACAGGTTATATCATTCTATAAAGGACAAACAGGAGAAGGAATATGGTATTTAGGACCTAAGTAGCTGTTGTGCTCTGACAGATCTTTCACCCTTGTCAGAGTGCCATTTGGGTTAGATGCACATTTGAAATTTCTTGTGATATTCAGGCGTCACAGACTTTTGGTGTTCTCCTTAAATAGATATTAAAGCCTAAGTGGGAAAACAGTGATTTTTATTATATTGGGATTTTCCTTTTAGAGAACTGTGTATCATTGCTAGACATGGCTTTGGCACAGTTCAGTAAAGGGAGGAATTTGCACCAAGGCCCCTCATCTCCATTCCCTCCCCTTTCCTCCCCCAGAAAACCCCAACCCCTTTATTCAGCAGCTCCCAGGGCCTAAAAAGAAACAATTGTGGCTTAAGGAATGAGATGGTACCAGAAAACAGTGCAATAACTCTTCCCTAATTCAGTCCACTTCTCCAGCCACTGTCAATTACTCATATGAAAACCAATTTTAAGTGTATTCTTCAAGGTTAAATTCCCCCAAAGCCTGTGGACTGCTGCCAGGGGCTCTGAACCTTTCATGCAGGTCACCCGGTATCTGAATCTTCTGTTGCAAATCACTGCTCTCCCCATTACTCCTTTGGCATGTACCTGATTTGGTTGACATTTCCATAATTAATTTATAACAGCAATAACCCTGAGATAAGCCTATTTATAGATTTGTGCAAGCTGTATAAGACTATAGATAAAAATCTTGCTTCATTAACATATTTAAAGTACTTGGGAGACTCTTGCCTGATAGTGTAGTTGGTGTGATTATCAAATTATACGACGAAAAGCTCGAGTGTTTAATGTGCATTCAGTGCCTCTAAGCTGCTTTCCACTTGAGATCACAAGGGTAATTCAGGGGACACAGACGCCGTCCTGGCTGTTGACCCAAGGAGTTCTGTGTACTGCCAGCCTCTGTGGGGCTGGGGAAGGCAATTTCTCTTTTTCAGATATTTCCTTTCAGTGAATTTATGAATTCTTTGCATCCAATTCTCCGCAGTTATTTTTCTCCTTCTGTCATTGACATCAGTGCAAAGTCAAGGGTAAAATAATGCCAAATCAGAAATATACTCATTCAGCTCTCCCAGGTGTAAAAGTTATTTTATGGTTTGCATGCAAGATAGAATTTGATTGTACGCATTTTTTTCTCTAAATCATCTACAGTATCTACTTTTTTTTTTTTTGGTAACACAAAATGGGATTGTCTTTCCAAAAGTCAGAGACATCGTGCATGTAAAAGAGTGGTTTGTGTCTGTCTGTGCTGGGCAGGGGGAGCTTCCCAGAGAAGCCAGGTAGGCTGAGAGAGACAGAGGAAATGCAGGCTGGGCAGCAGCATGGAAATGGTGCTCAGTTTGTGAGTAAAGGTAAAGCACAGAGAGAACTAAACAACTGAGATGAGTGATGGCTTTTCAAAAATATGACAGAGTTTGTGTCATGGTTCCACACTGACACTCCCCTGATGAGTTCCTCCTGACAGAGGCATTCCTGGGATATTTTGCCATGAATCAAACGCTGCAGGAAGATCTGGGCTCCCCAGAGGCTGTGCTGAAATGGAGATCCCAGCTCCATGTGTCCTGCTGGGCCAGGAGCCTCCGGACCAGGAGCCTCCGGACCTGGCTCCTGATGCTGCCAGATGTGCTCTGGTGACTGACGGAGAGTCCCGCTCTGTCCAGCTGCTCAGGCAATTGCCAACCTGCAGCTGGCTGTGCCGCGGAGTTGTGCTTGTTACAGACCTTCAGATATTTAATTTGTAAACACTTAATAAAGCATAGCCTACAGTAGCTTGGCTGGTCTTATCTGTCAACCAAATCAAAATCAATATGTCCCCAGGGGATAAGCTATGATTGTCTGGGCTGCGGAGTCTAATAGGATTAAGTGTTTGGGACCTTCTCTAACATTACAGTCCACAATCCTAGTTAGAGAAAGTTAAAGACCAGCTTGCCACTGTAGCAGGCATGATTGCTTAGGGGTCTGAAAAATCATTAAAGCTTGTCCTCTTAAACGTTGATTGTTCCCTAGTGATTTATTGACAAAACACAAAAAGTGCTCTATACTGCACTCTAATTATATGTATGAGGCTAGGAAATCTCATGGGAAATTAAATAAAATTTACAGCTTGATGGTTTTATGCTCTTGGGAGACATACCTTCTTAATAAGATCTTATAGCTGGGAATATTTATGAGGTTAAAATCTGTGGGCTTGAGCAAAGACCTAACCTTCACAAAGGGAGGGGCCTTTGTGTTTTTCTTTCAGTAAATAATTTCAGTGAAAAGCAAGGTAGGCAAAAATGACAATAAAGGGGTATAGTGGGTATTACGAAGTCATTGTATTCAATAGCTGTCAATAGGGGAAACATCAGAGGTGGGGAAGGAGCCAGAGCAGCTGCCTACCCTTTGTGACATTCTGGAATTTTTGGTGCTTGCACTCTGTGATCTGTGACATTCCTGTCCCAGCCAGGTAAGCCCACCACAAGCTGCGATGGCAAGGGAGAGTCTGAGGCTTTCTACCTGGGGAAGGTGTGAAAATGATTGTTACAGCCATGTACATGTGTATTGCCATGTAGGATGAGCAAATAATTCCTGTGAGCAAAACAATTCCTAATCATGGAATCAGAGAATACCCAGACTTGGAAGGAGGTCATTGCAGTCCAATCCCTGGCCCTGCACAGGGTCAGACCTGCAGATCTGCAGCCTGGGCCACTCTTAGTAAAGCTGGGGAGCCCAAAGTCCTTGGATACATGTAATAATATCATCTTGGTACTTGGGAATGGTCAGGTGATCCCTGTGATCCCGAATGTTATCGGACATTTTGTTTTAGGTTGGTAGTTTGAGTCTGGATGGGGCTGGTGAGAGCAGGACATGGGTACAGGGTAACAGTGTCACCAAACTCTCTGAGACGGGGATGCTAAATCTGTACAGAGGCAGCTGTATAAATAAAGAAACGTGTCCTTTTCTCACGAGCTAGAGCAATTATGGGAGAACACAAATAGAATCAAAGGTGGTAACGAAATTGGCCAGAAATCCCCAGTGAAGTTGTGAATGTTTTATTAAGTGGGACCCTTTGGAAGTTGGCCTATGAGTAAAAACAAGAACACTTTCCTAGCGACTCTTCAAATGTAAAGGATAATTAATATACAGGACAATTCTCTCTAGGCCCTGGAGCAGTTTTTGATTAAGGCACTTAACTGGGACTTTGGAGAATTAGGTGCACCACTTGATTTTGATGTAGAGCAGCTTTGTGGTATTGGGCAAAGATTCGCGTCTCTCCATGCCACGGTCTCCGTGTGTAGATAGGATTGTGATCCTTCCTTTATCTCCCTTCCCTGTTCATCCTGCATTCTCTTTGAGACAAGGACGGTGTGCCAGGCTCCAGCACATGGCCCCCAGCAGGGACTCTCTCTGTTGTTGTTGTCACAGGCACAACAAGGGGCCTGTCCTTTATCTCTGTAACTTCTGAACATGTGCAGTGATAACTCTCACCAACTTCTCCCTGCTGTCACCCTCCTCTTGGTCCACAATGAAAATAGAAACAGCTTAATTAGAATGTGCTTGACAGGGGTCCATGAAGAAAAGATGCAAACGCTCCTGGTTGCACAACTTGGTTGTGATTTTGTTGCTAATTATAAAAGAAAAGAATCTTTCTTGGTGCCCTTTTAAAAAGGCATGGGAAGGGGAGAGGGCAGAGGAAGGGTGTCACCTCCCCCTCTGTCTGAGAGATGGTCTGTAATAATGTATAATAATCCATGCTCTGGACTCCAGCTTCTCCCCTCACTTACCTGGAGCAAATCAAAGGTAGCTCCATTAAAATGGGTGAAAATACTTGGATGCAAAATGCCTTGACGTTAAATATAGGGAGAATAAACCTCTGTATATCAGCTCCTCCCTCCCCCAAACTCTTCTGAATTCAGCAGCCATGTGAATCAGGTCTGTGTGCCTCTAAGGCTGCATTTTCAGGTGGGGTCTCCAATCACTTCGGAGCAGCCCTGCCTAATCTTGTATCCCCCCCGCCCCACAGTCCTGCTCCCCCCTGCACACACCTTCCCCTCGCCCTCCTGCACACAATGAAATGTCTGATCAGTTCAGAGAGAGCTTGGAAAGCCTCTGCCTGGGATGAAGGAGAAATTTATTAGTGAAAGACAAGACTCCCTGATAATCAGGGAGTATTGAAATCCCTGATTTAATTTGAATATGGTACGGAGCATGTCTCTTCCTGCCTTCATTACTGCGAAGTCTGTGCCTGATAATGTGTCTTTTTACTTAAGGATATTATGCTGGGGAAAAAATGCTTGATGGGCCACTCTAGCTGGGGTGAAAAGGTTTTGGTATGTTTTAATAAAGATGGATATCACTAAGAATGTTTGAAATATGTGGAAGTAAGATTTGTTACAAGTTACAAATCAAAGCCTAAAAATGTCACTTATCTCCTAATGATACTTCTACACAGATTATTAATTTCATTTTAGGAGACCAATGAATGTTACATTTTTATGACATTGATTAAATGTCTCACTGCCGTCCTCCCATCCATCCTTTTCATTTTCAAAAATCCATATCCGACTTTAACAAAACCCAGCTCATAAATTTGTGTTTTACTGCTCACCAAAGCAGAGTTGGGTGCCAATCCACCTGCTAACTCTGGATTTGCACTCTTCTTATCTCACAGAATCAAGGTCTGCCTTGCTTTCTTTGTCCTTTCCAAACAGTGTTTCACATGTGAAATGTTTTTCAATATTCACTCGCTATTTAACATCGAAAAATGTGTTTTGGTGTAGACAGCATGGCTGGTGCCACCAGGACTTCAGAAATGGGCACAGTATCTGCTGCTCAGTGACTTGAAGAAAGTATCACAAAATATGCTGGTGGCTCCTGCCTCTCCCAGTGGGAGCTGCACCTCCAGGGCTCCGGTCATGGGTGGGGATTCATTCTGCAAGGGACACAAGATGTGCAAAATTCCCTCCCTGCAGGATTGACCTGCCCCCGCCCTGGATGTGGTTGGCTGACATTTAGGGAAATTCCACGTGGTGCCAGACCACATTTATAACATTTTCCTTCCCCTGCAGACTCATTCTTGCAATGGTGAAGCTGTGTGAGGGAGAGGGACAGAAACCTCCTGTCCCTTCCCAGCTCCTGTTCCTCAGCTCCTCTCCCACCCACATTAAGCTCTACCTCTGCCCTCACCACTTGCATATTTACAGTCTCCTGATCTCAGATGGGTAAGAAAAAAATCACATGGGGAACAAATTAAGCCAGCTCCAGTGAGTAGGGAAAGCCTTGGTCTTAGCTGTCCCTAACTTCAACCCCGCAGCAGGATTTGGTATCTTGAACACTATTGTGCCACTGGGAACAAAGTCAAATTAGCAACAGTTCACATCCAACAGACAAAATCCAAAGAGAGCAGCAATGTTCAAAGAGTGTCTAATTGGTATTGATTTTAAGCTGCTTGTCTTAAACCTCACTTCTGTCTTTGAGCTGAGCCTCCTGCCAGGTCCCCATCCCTTGGCGCTGGGGTGCGAGCAGGGCCGTGGTGTCGAGGCCTGGGCTTCACTCTCTGCTTTTCTTGGGGTGCTGCTTCATCGGGGGTGGTCACAGCTTTGGGTGTATCTGGTGTTATCCAGCCTTGGCTGCTGTTGTGACAGGAACAGCCACAGTGCCCAGCCCAGCTGGCCCCAGACTCCCAGCCAGGTCACGTCTCCCTTGGAGATGTCGCTTTCAGAGACAGCCCAGACAATCTGGGGCCGTGGTGCTCGGCAGGTCCCGTGGGATCCCCAGGCTGCACCGTGGGGCAGGACCAAGCCCAGCTCCTCAGGGCTGTTCCCCCAGCTCGGGAGGGCTCTGCCTGCGGGGATGATGTGGAAGCAGACGCCAGCTCTGGTCCCTTCTCACTCCTCCCTCTTCCCTCACGTCGCACACTCAGACACATGGGATGTTTCATAAAGAAAAAATATGGCATGTTTACAGAGAGAAATTTCAAGAAGTGTTAATTTAATATGCTAAAGTGTTCCCTTCAGCATTTTACCTTTGTTGTTGTTTTCACAAAACAGCCAAGACTAAATAATGAGCCCAGAGCTGTGCCCTTTGGTAGTGTGATACCTCATTACCCACGAGCGGCCTCCATCTGCCCTCATGGCTGCACAGGGAGCCATTACGATTATGATGGAAATCTCAGAAGCCATTACCAAGATGCAACAGAGGGCCTACTGCAGACAGCCTAATGGACTAATTTGTAATTGGGAGAGGGAAATGACTTAGCGAGCTCAGGCTTGGTTTTGATGAGTGTGGAAGTGCGCATGCTAAATGTGATAAATGAACAGGAATGCTTGTTTGCGCAGTGGGTTTTACAAGGCCTTCAATCTCTCCTGGGGATCGGAGGCGTGCTGACAAGTCTTGAGAAGCGAGGAGGAAAGGGCTCAGGGGAGGCGAGGGAGATGCAAAGAGAGTAGCTAAGGATAAATCGGTGAGGAAAACTAATGGCAATAAAAACCCAAGGAAATGGCTGCGTCTGCCAGGAAAGCAGTAATTAGGATGCTTTTTGCGTGCATATCTTTAGCTATTAAAATCAAAAATGAGAGTGTACTGTGGCATTTGCTAAGTTAAAAAAGAAGAAAAGAAAATACCACGTAGAATGAAAGGCAAGCGGTGTTTTAAACCTGCAACTTCTGTCCAAAAGAGCAGCCATGTCTGTAATCAAGCCTGTTTGTTGAGCCCAAAGCGCTGGTGTGACAGAGGAAGGGATTCCTTCACTAAGGATCCTTCACAAAATTCTGCCCCATCCCTGGAAGTGTTCAAGGCCAGGTTGGATGGGCTTGGAGCAACCTGGTCTAGCAGAAGGGGCTTGGAACTTGATGGTCCTAAGGGCCCTTCCAACATAAACCATTCTACAGTTCTGTGAATCCAAGAGAGGCCGAATGGCTGCAGTGGGGAGGTCCTGAGGCTTTGCCCTGGCAACACAAAAGTTAGAGAGAGTAATTGTCCCCAAATAACCAGAGGAGAGCACTGGAACCTGGTTCTGGGTGCTGCCCCAGCTCTGTGGAGGCCAAGGTAGCTTTGCTTTGAGTTCTGCAATCTGCAGGAACCATCAAGGGAATGCACATCCCAGGGTTTCTCCCAAGTTTTGCCTGGAAGAACTTTCTGGGTTGTTTTTTTCCTTTCCCAATCTGTTCCATTGCTGCCACACAAGAGCGCTTGCATTGCCCTGGGTTTCCTGTTGGATCGCTAATTGTCAGCGCTGCCTGGAATAACACATGCACATAGATTCACTCTGCATGGGGCCCAGATGTTCAGTTTCCTCCTGTGGTTTCAACTCATACCAGGGCAGGATTCACACCAGTCACTTTTAAGTTTATGCTTAGGTGTGTTTTGTAAGGCTCTTACACACCTTTTGCCGAGATTGGAGTTAATTCCTCCCTGGTTTAATGTCATTTGTCTGTTTGAGGCATAGAGCAGGGGAGGGTGGTGAGAGCACCTCAGGATGGGCACAGGTAACCAAAGCCATTGCAAAGTGAACACAGATGGACAAAGAGCCACGAATGTGCTGGAAATTCCCTGTGCCCAGTGACTGGGGTTTGTTTGTTTGTTGTACTGAGGGAGACCCCAGAATTCTCAGACTTGCTGGACATTGCAACACATCCAGTGAACACTTCTGCATTTTTAGTCAAATGGCACTGTGGTTTATTTCCTTCCTCTTCTCTTCCTTTTTCTCCCTGAGAGCATGTTACACACCATTATTGCCAGACAAGGAATCATTTATGACATAAAGGTGCCGAGCTTTAAGACACTAAAGGTACAAGCCGTTATCTGTTATGAGCTATAGACATTTCCAGTTTACATCCATTTATCCTATCGAAGGGCAGATCATGGGCTGCTGCTGATGCCAGCACAGAGGTTGTAAATAAACCCAACTGCCATTCAGCAAGCCAAAGTTAGAACTTTATTTACTTGATTGTTGTTCTTGTTTACTTTTTATTCTTGTTTGCAGATGAAATAGGATGCAATGAGGAAAAACAAGAGCAGAACTTATATTTTTGTAGCCTATAAATAGCCTGGATCTGTCACAGAGTGGAGTTTGGATCTCTGGATATTTGTGCCTGTGGCTGATCCCTCCTAGTGTGACTGGTGTGTTTTGGCCAGGGAGCAGCGTGGGACTCCAGAGTGCTGGTGGTGACTTTCTGACCCTGAGCAAATAATTTAATCTCTGAATATCTCCTGACAGAGTTTACAGTTCCATCTGTAAATAGGGGATGTTAACATTGTCGTGCTTGGAAGTCTGTCAGGAGGCTTTAATTCATCAATATTTGTGAAACACTTTGAGCTGCCATATAAATACAAGTCATTAATCTGTCTTATCTAAAAATCTATTGAGGTTCAATCTCAATACAGACATATTCTAGATAACTTTGTTCTGTTGCTAACAATCGAAAAATCATTCCAAAACAAGTTTATGAAGGGGTCTACTGAAGTTGAGCTCATGTTAAAAAGAAAATTTAGATCTCCTTAATGTTTTGACTGGGCTCATAAATGAGGAATGTTGTTCTGCAGTAATTCATCCCAGACCTGGGGCACATAGCCCCGTGCCTTTGGATTAACCAGTGTGCACAATGTGGAATGCACACCGGCTTCAGGGGGTTTGCTGCCCTTATGCAAGATTCAAGAGGAAAATAATGTCATTTGAAGACCAGAGAAGAAGAAACTACTTCTTTCCCAAATTCACTCTGCTTTCAGTGCATTTGAATGAGACCACAGAGATGGAGCCTTTAGGTCACAATAATGGGAACTTGCTCCCTCCTTCCTCTGTGTGGTTTCCCTCTAACTATTGCCACTTGTTCCTTGTTGTCCCCATGTCACTCCCTGGCTTTTCTTCTCGTCAAAGTCAGCCCAGAGGCTGCAAGGATGTGCTACAGCCCTGCGTGTGGGGTGGAGAATTCATAAAACCAATATATATCATTGAGGCTCTATTGAACAAAGTCTTGAGGGCCTAAAGCTTCTGCTTTAATGCTCTGGCTCTGTTGAGCCCAAGACAATGGACCTCCGTTGAGTATTAAACAATAATGTTACAAATAAAACCAGGAAATAGTTGATTAATCAAAATATGTACATGGAAGTTGACAGATATAGCCAGCAGTATTTGACCTCATAATTAAATTACTTGTAAATATGTATGGATATGTTAATGCCTTTGCTGTCTGGTTTCAAAGGATTCAGTGTTCCAGAAAGTGACATTTTTGTGAGTAGCTGTTTTCATTGAGTGGATGTGTTCAGCCAGACCTGCCAGACTGGGCTGTCTTAGGAGAGCTCCGAGGAGATCGTACACATGGGAGGAGCCCTCAGACACTCCTGTCAGTCTTTCACTCACATTTCCCCTCTCCACCACTTTGTCTTTCCATTTTTTCTGCTTTTCTTCTTCCCTGTCCTCTAGAACAGGCTTGCAGCTCCCAGTGAACTAGAACTGCTGTGTTACTGATGCATGACCAGCTCTCTCTCCTAACAAGTGGACGTGGAGAACACCACAACAGGGATCTTCATTCCGTGTAAATCTGCACAATCCTGATGAGCTTAATGATGCTCTATTGATTTACACCAACTAAGAAATCAGCCTCTTCTTGCTGCCAACTACACCTAAGTAGGAAAGCATCCATTTTTTATTAGGGTTTTCACATATGTGTTTATTAGCATTTCCCTTTCCTTTTAGTTCTGCGTTTTACCAGGAGTCGCTCCAAGACCCTGGGTGTTTGTAACATGGAGATTTATCTTGGCCCGTTTCCATGGTGACACCTAAAAACGAGTCATTTCGAGGTGCTGACCTGTCCTGTGTTATTTCATACGTGTGAAACATCAACATTTTGACTCCTTTGGTGTTTCCTCTGAACACAGAGGTGCGTAAATGGTCGGAGCCTTTAATAAATAGCCGTGTGTGGGTGCTGTTTGTATTGGGAGGATGCCGAGGTGGTAACAAAAGCATCACAGTTATACAAGGCACCTGGGAGCAAGCAGGGAGAAGGAAAAGAACTGTGCAGTATAAAGCAGCTTTTTCTCTCGTAAATACCTGGCTGAGAAACAACTCGGTGGAATATAAAAGTGTGACAGCGTGGGGTGGATGTGTGTGAGTGACGGAGGGTCCGGCAGAAAGCTGGCTCTGAGACCGAAATGCTAAACTACCTGAAGTGGAGAGGTTAGAGTTTATTCCCAGCTCTGCTTACTGGGTCACAGAGAGCAGCTGGAGCAGAAAATCGTATGCAGGAAGGAGGCTGAGGGCGAGGGGCAGCGCTGGCTCCAGGGGCTGCAGGGAAATCAGGGCTGTGCCAAGGTGGATTTCCTGGGAGGGGAGAGCCTGGCCAGAGGGAAGGGCTGGGAGCAGCACTCAAGTGCTTTTGAAGAGAGCCAGGAAATGTCTGCATGGACACAGGGAACTGCCTGACAGGGTAACACATGCAGGAGGGCTCCTCTGCAGATATTTCATACGAAGGAAAATACATTTTTAATGACTGCAAATGGGATGGATCTCAATGTGACATTGCTTTCGTAAGGCAGCAGCTCATTCCCTGGTGTTGGGATATTTCTGCCACACAGAAATAACAAAAGGAAAAATTGGGGTTTACCACACTTTCCCAATTTAGCATGTTCTGTGACTGTTCTCCACACTGGGATCCGTTCTCATAGCAGTCAATAGCTTCACATTCAGACTACCAACCTCAGCGTTTTGCAGTATATGCTGAATGTAGGTGATGTGCATATATTTTCCCTTTTTACTCATTTAGACATTTTGGTACATCCAGGAATGGGACTAGCAGACAGTTCCTTTAAATGAGAAGGGGAAATGTGAGGTGTGTTGGAGGGGAGGGCCTAATTTTAAGTGCTAGTCAACTGCAACAACTGATAATCTGGAGCCTGTTCAAACCCATTTAGAGAACCGTTGAATTTTTAAGTGCCTTTTGATTCTCTCTTTCATTTATTTTAACTGATCTGCAGGGATTAGGAGCTTGGTAGGGGAACACCATAATGCTTGCCAAAATGTGTGAATAATTAGAACGCCAACGATGTGTGCCAGATAGGAGGGGAGTATTCACACTTCTGATTAGATTCACTGAAACACTGTTGTAAATCATGGCTGCCAAGGTAACTTCGAGCTCTGTGAAGTTCCTGCTGGCACAGGAGCCAGCTGTGGTGTGGCAGAGCTCTCTCCAGCCGTAGGTGGGCGCCTTTTGAGGAGCTGATTTGTTTTGCTGTGAGGCAAAGGTTTGGAGGTGTGGTGTCACCCAGGCTGAGCAGACAAGCTTCACTGCTAACACCTCTGTGCTTACTACTGAAATCAGGTGAACAGAGGACAGGTTACTGCTCAGAATCTGAGGGCTCACCAGCATTATGAGGATCTTTGCATTTCCCAGAACAGACTCTTGACAAATGTCAGTAGTAGGTACAATGGCCTAGGGAAAAAAAAGCAAGATAGGGTTTATCTGGCTTCCCTTTTCCTAATCCATAATCCTCAGGGAGCTGCAAGGAAGAACAACCTGTCCCTGATGCTCTGCAGCACTCCTGCACACAGCCAGAGTTCCATCCCAGTCCTGCCTCCGCTGCCCTGTGTTCACCCAAAGGCTGCTTGGAGCAGCGGGTGGCCACCAGGTTGCAATGCTGGGCAGGTGTTTTACAGGCAGATCATAGTATTGATGTCAAAAGTGGATTAAACTCCCAGATATCATCTTAAAAAACATCAAACCTCCATAACTGTGTGCCTTTCCTTTCCCATTTTCGTACACTTAGTCCCCAGAGCAACATACATCAGCGTCAAAAGGAGAAAATGGGAGTCTGTGTCCCCAGCTGAGGGGCTGAGTGAGAGCTGGAGCTCACTGGAGCATTAAATCACACCTACACAGCGAGCAGCTCGCCCGCTGATGTTAACAAGTGCTGTGCTTGCCAAGGAGAGAAGCACACCTCAGAGTGAAAGGGGAGGAACTCCACAGGAGCAAAGAAAGCCCAGGACAGTAACTCAGACAGTCCTGGGAGCTCCAGCTGTCACTGCCCTGGACTTTCTGACTCAGGAGATGGAGCAGGGCAGGGCTGTGCTGGACGGGTAGTGTCTGCTGACTCTGCAGGGTCCGTGGCCAGTGGGATCTGAGCCAGAAGTGCCCTGGGGCCAGGAGGGACATCCCTGTCCTGGGGACACCAGGCCCAGCAGCGCCGGCCGGGCGAGGGAGGGATTGTCCTGCTCTGCTCTGGGCTGGGGCAGCCTCACCTGGAGAGCTGGGGGCACTTTGGGTGCCACAGTATAAAAACGACATTAATCCATTAGAGAGTGTCCAGAGGAGGCCACAAGGATGGGGAAGGGTCCGGACGGGCCCTGTGAGGAGCAGCTGAGGGCACTTCATGTGTTCAGCTGGAGGAGACTGAGGGGAGACATCACAGTTACAACCCCGTGGTGAGGGGAACAGGAGGGGCAGGCACTGGTCTCTGCTCCCTGGGACAGGGACAGCACCCAGGGAAGGGCTGGAGCTGGGCCAGTGGAGGTTTAGGTTGGAGATCAGGAAAAGGTTCTTCCCCCAGAGGGTGCTGGGCACTGCCCAGGCTCCCCAGGGAATGGTCCCGGCCCCGGGGCTGCCAGAGCTCCAGGACCGTTTGGACAGCGCTGCCAGAGATGCCCAGGGTGGGATTGTTGGGGGTCTGTGCAGGGCCAGGAGCTGGGCTGGATGATCCTGGGGGTCCCTTCCTGCTCAGAAGCAGCGCCGTGTCCCTGGCACCCGCTCCAGGCTGGAATAACCCCATACACTTCCCTGATGTCCCTCCTTCCCCTCCCTTTGGAGGCTCCTGTGTGAGGAGAGAGAAACTCAGCAGCAGCAGAAGCCAAGGCCCATTCCCCAGTTCCTGATTTCTCCACCCTGCTCCCTCCAGGAGGTCTGTATGCAAAGCCCAGAGGCCCCATCTGGGTGTGGACTTTAAAGCCAGTCTGGATGAGTTGGGTGCAGGCTGCAAAGGGTGCAGTAGATGAGGGAAGAGGATTTTTAGGGAACAACCCTAAGAACTTCATGTGGTATTTTCTTCTTTTCCATAAAACACTCTAAAACTGTTCTTACAGGCAGCACAGGTCTATGCAGAACTGTAGTAGTGGAAGGTACTGTAGAATGAGGGCATCAATCATGGTAAAGGAGAGGGCAAAAATCTGGTGAATACCATGATTTTGGGACTTATATGGAAGTATCCACAAGATTTGATTGAAAAGTGGGAATTTTTGTGTTGCTTTCAATGATTTAGAAATTTTATTAATTTTGCCTCCCTTTAATATGAAGCTTTTGGTTTTTTGCTTTCAAATTGTCATTCCTTAACAACAGTCAGTTTTAGTTATGCCATATTCCTATTTTAATTTGTCATTTTCCTATTTTTCCTCTTAATTTCCCTTTCTGTAAGTGTATCCCTTGAAGCTCAGAAATTTTAATAAATAAATAAAAAGAACTCAAATCTATATCCATCTTTCAGAAAGTGTAGAAGGATGGTAAGGAAGAAAGCCTTTCAAAACCAGAGCTGTTTGTTATCCCAGCGTTTGCAGCACGTGTGGGTAGGGCAGGGCTGCTGTTGCTGCAGAACCGGCTTTGTAGTCAGCGCAGCGTTGTCTGGAGCTGCCCTTGTTTCCCTCCTCAGTGAGACACAAACCCCCTTTGAAGTGCAGCAGCAATCCAGAGTACAAGGGAAAGGATCAGGAAACAGGAGATGACAGAGGATGGCTTGTAACCCAAATGGAATGGAGAAAATGAGCAACACATGAGGGATGTAAAGAGAGGGGAGAGACACATCAAAATCACCTAACCATCCCTGATGCCTTTCGAAATGGAGAGAGACAGGAGAAATAATACATATGACTCCCTTTAAATCACAAGAATTGTTTTTCACAATTCAGTGGAAGTCTGAAGGAGATTTCTGTGGAAGGCTGGGAGCCGTGTGAAGTCCCTGAGAAGCGCTCGGCTCGGTTAACATTTGGCAAGGGGAGAGAAAACACCTTCAGCAGTGCTTGGCCTTTTACCTACACATCCAGCCGGTCACACGGCGAGGTGTTCCTCTCTGAAAGGTCACAATCAGTACCTGGCATCTCTGGTGCCATGTCCTCTCTCCTTTGTGTCCCATGCTCCCAGTTTTGCCTGTCAAACCAGCTGAGCAGATTTCAGTTCACGGCGCTGTTGGAAGCCAAGCGCCTCTGCCCTCCTCTGCCATTCCTGCCTCCCCACCAGCTGCAGGTGCTCTGAGCTGTGGGGGTTATTTCTGTGCCATTGCACACACCCAGCTCAGGCTCACAAAAATACTTGGATTGATTCAAATTTGGTATCCAGACATCTGACTTCCGACAGCAATAAACTGGTGAGAGGTTTTCCTGTCTGACTTCCTGCCTTGATGTTGTCCATCCGAAGAAACTATTCTTGGAAGTATCTGATTAAAGACATTTTTTCCCCCTTGTGAATGTCACAGACTGAGTATTGGCAGGCAGTGAGGACAAAAAGAAGCTCCCCTGATGAGCAGGTCTGTGGGGAGTGCCCTTGGGTGGAGGTCTTTTTCCAGCAGTCACTGACAGGACACTGGGCTAGAGGGACCCTTGGTCCCACCTCCTGCAGCTCCCAAGGTGCATCATCCTCATTTTCCATACAGATCCACATGGAAGGATGGCTGGGAATTCTGAAGAACTGGAAATTAATTTAAAAATGGTGCTTTAAAACTATTTTTAATTGAATAAATTTATACATTGCAAGAATGTGCCTCATGTATTTCCAAAAATTTATGGGTCTGAGTCTTCCCTGCCAGCAGTGTAAATTAGGAGTGATTTTGCTCCAGTTGTGCTAGTCTGAGTTAATCCTAAATAAAGAGAGACTCTATGCCCTAAGTGTGGAGCTTTTTAAAGAGAGGCATGAGAGTGACAGTCCTAGCAAAATCACTTTAACAACTGGATTTTACCACTGGCACCTTTTAAAACCTCAGCTCATCATCTGAGATCCCATTTTATGCAGCAAAAGGTACTTGCTGGCCTGTCCACTCGCATTGGCAGCAGCTCGGCTTGCTGAGCGTGATGGAGCCTGGGGCTTTGCTGGTGGGGAATATTTTCCACATCCCATCTGCATCCCTGTAGAACTTGACCATTAGTCAGGCTACTTCTAAATGATGCATCTCTTTTAGAGATTTCGACTGATAACAAATGAAAGAGCATTTTTTTTTTCTCCTTCCCTCATTATGCAGGCAGCTGTGTGACAGCGTTCTGACAAACTGTGTTATCTCAGGCTTCCAGCTGCAAGCTGTTCTCATCAATACTGCTGCGAGCTGGTTCCTACTAACCCTTGTGCCTTTATGCCCATTTTTATCAGAATTTAATTTTAATGTGAGGACAGCCAAATATAATGCCAGATGTGGGAAGCAGATAGTTTCCTTTGTACAAGAACATAGCAGGGGAGGTCTTCTAAAGGACTAGCCACACGGTGTGCAGGGGGACTGGGCTGGAATCATTATGTTTGATTCCCGGGGCTTATTCTTTTTTATTATTATTATTTTTATTATTATTATTCTAAAGTTGCCATTTCAACCTTTACTCACATTTGCCTTGGCACTGAACTGGAAAGAGAAATTAAACAACAACAAAAGAGCTATAATTTAGGAGAAAATAGAAAAGGCAACGTGCATCCATGGTCCTGAGCTCGCGGTGTGCCGAAGGTGCTCTGATTGCTTTTATCCTCACTCCTTTCAGCTGGTCTGAAGAACCAAAGGAAACTGCAAAACAGCTGCAGGAAAATCTTGTTTGACATCTCCTGAAATCACTATTTCTGAAAATGTGACCTGGTTCCCCCAGCCAAGCACCTCAGCCCGGGTGGGGAAGGTACCAGACCATAGACTCAGACCATGGAAGGATGGAATCCCTCTCCCTGCAGCACTGAGCTGGTTTCTTCGTTTACAGCACAGAGCTGGGTTTTGACAGGGAGACTGAATGTTGTTGAAAAATCACTTCCAGCTTTGCTCAGTTGCAAGGGAAAGGAGCCAAGCCCAAACCAAGCTGCCCTGCACAATTTTTATTCTAATAAGAATGAAAATCAAAACAAAACAAAACAGTGCAAGAGAGGAATGCCTCTTTATCCTCATATTTTAGTCACCATTGTCATCATTGGAAGTGCTGAGGTCTCCAGACCTGTTGGGTATTTGCTGGTACCTGGGGGGATTGTCTGGCCAGGCTGGTGTTGGTGTCAGACTCCATCTCCCCTCACCAGCCTCCCCCAGCTTGGGTGCACCTTGAATTTGGGGCTGGCACTTCCCAGTGGGGCTCTCTCCAGTTAGCACCGACCTCCCAAAATGAGTGGCTTGCAGGATCACGTTTGACTTGTGCTGACCCTGGAGCTTTTCACATTTTTAACTCATTTATGACATTGAGCAACCGCTCATTGCACTTTAACAAATCAAGTTACAGTCCCAAAAGAATTCGTTTCATGCTCTTGAGCGCTGCAGTAATTTATTAGCTCAGGAATTCTCATAATTTAGTGCTCTATTTTAAGTAGTTCAAGTCAAATTAATAGGAGGGTTTTCTTTAGGAGTAATGTCATCTATGCCTATATATAGAAAAGCTATCATGTTAATTAGGTTTATACTGTTTTAAAATAGACACACAGGCGTGCAGACTGTTTTGGTTTGGGTACTCAGTGCAGGCCCCACTGGCCCAAATCACTGCTCTGCTCTTGCTGCTTTACCCCCTCACAGACACGTGCACACATCCTGGCCAAGACAAAGAAAATCCTCTTGTGTCTAACAAGGCGAGCAGAGTGAGATGTAAGTTTATTGAATAAGGGGGGAAAAATCACATTAACCCCATAAAATACACAAGGTACACACTGGGAAGACCTTCTTTAAAGCTATTGTGGAAAAATATCTGTTCTTGTCAAAAGCTGTCCTGCACTGCCAGTGAAAAGGTATTAGGTGCAGGTGTCAAACATGCCTAATGAGGCATGAGGAGTCGACAGCCAAATAACAGAGATTATAGGTACAGAGGATTGTGAATGAAGTGTGAATAGCAGCCAGGATGTATGACTGACACAGAAAAGAGGAGAAGACAGGCAAGAAGAAAGAAGATGCATCACTCACTTAAGGAGAATGGACATTTTGAATCACTTGATTGATATCTTCCCATCCAGTAATCCTACAACTTTTAAGATCTACATTTAAAAATAACCTAAATTGTTCCTCCAAGAAATCATGAGTTTATTATAGGTCTTCAGGGTATTTTGCCTAACTCTGAGAGCAGAGGAGAAACACAATAAATGGCTCTCTGTGTGTTGCATGAGCACATTGGAAGTTTGGGCACTCCCATCTGCACTGTCAAACCAACAGCCTGGTTAGGAAGTTAGGAAAGTTTCAGGTAGCAGCATTGAAAACCCAATCTCTCACTCATTCCATGCCCACCTAGAAGTACTCTGTAATTAAATTGCATGTAACAGCATCTCCATTTCATCTGGAGGCAGATATGAAGGCTGATGTTTAAAGAATTGTTTTGGGGAAAGTGGATGTTCCTGATTTTTTTTATTGCCCAGCCCTCCTCTCCATCTGTTGCTTTCTTCTGTTGCATGGAGTCAAAAAGTCTCTTTATATCTACACCATAAATCTACAATGCTTAAGATATGAGTAATTTCATAGCTGAAATTCCAAATGCTGTTGGTGTTATGAAAATGTCTGGACAGCCAGTGTCAGAGTTAAAGCCTTATCCCTGATAGATTTCCATCCGAACATAAAACTCCAGGACAAGAAGCTGTTGTGCCTTTCTTTGGTCTCTGTCTAACTGCAGCAGTGGGGTAATATTTGACGTTTGTATCTGTGAGAAGGATACCTTGCCTCCTGGCTAAGAAAAATAATTATCCTGCTCAGATAATTCCTGCTGTTGGCACACTCAGGAGCAGCCTGGGGGCTTGGGCTTGCTTCCTTTGAACTCGGTGGGAGTTTGGGGGTTGACTGGAATGGGAGGAGGTCCTTGGGCTCTGGGTATAGATTGTCCCAGCCAGGGTTTGGGGTCTGGTGTTGCCACTTGGAGCATCTGTGGCCAAATGAAGCTTTAGGTGCGGGGCCCATTGGGTTTTCTTTGCTGGCTAAAATGAGCAGAATCTAAACCTTAATGGGCTGATGAGGGGTGCAGGCAGAGACACCCAGCTTGTCCTGAACTAACAGCACGAGAGGATTGCTGTGACCACTGCTAAAGTCAGGGAGATTCTGGGGGTTTGCTAGAGTGCCAGTGATGCCTGATGGTTTTTTTGTCTTTTCTTTTTATCCCCTTTTTATACATTTCTATACCCTTTCCCTGTACCCTTCACAAACACTCCTTGTCCCTCAGCCCTACATGTGGATAACCCTTGCAGGCTGAGATTGAGCTCAGCTTGGGGCTTCTCTGAGGGGAGCAGACGAAACATCCCGACTGTCTCCAAACCAGAGGCTCCAGCCTTGCACGGAGCCTCCTCTCTGGAACATGTTTTTTAAACTCGGCTGGAGTCTCACTTGGGGGGGTAATTAGAATGGGGGACAGTTCCCTCATTTGTTCAGTTTCTGATTGGGGGATTTTAGGTAGATCTGCTCATTTGTGAGCTCCATCCAATTGTATCCGCGTTGTACCCGGGGGGTGCTGCTCGGCTGTTCCCACCTGGGACGAGTTGTGCCCCTGGGATCCCATTCAAACCAAGGGAATGCCCTTTGCCCTGCACTGCTGGGGCTGCCTCGGATTTTTACCAGCCCTTAAGGCATCACCGGGAGGGACACCCATCCCTCCTTCTTCCCATCCTGCCTGGTCCCAGCGCTGCTCCCGCGGGCATTGAGGGGATCAGCAGGGGCTGGGTCGGATCCTGCACTCAGGTATTCCAGCAGTAACCTGAGTGAACGTGGCAGCAGATGGCTTTTTTTCTCCCCCCACCTCGCTTTTCCCTTCAGATTTTCAATACATGAATAACAAAAGTTATTTAAAAACAACAACAATAACAATAACACCCCTCCCCAGCCCCCCCAAGACAGACCAAGAGGGAATTGTTTCCCCTCAGGACAGAGAGCTGGATAAATGAAGTAATAGGTAGCCCGCCTCCGTTCTGGGGGTGGGGAGTGTTGACTGCTGTTTGCTCATAGCCCAGCCGTGTTAACAAGCCGTAGATTGTTAGTGACAATCACACACTCTCTGGCACTTAAAGCAGAAGGCTTGATTTAATCGCAGAGCTGTCATTTATTATTCTGTTGTGCTATTCCACAGGGGGAAGCGACTGATCAAGCGCCTGCTCCCTAGAGCAGAGGGCTCTTTTTTTTTTTCCTTTTTTTTTTTTTGTTATGTCTAAATCCTCAATACAAATTGCAGTATTTCTGGACTCCCAGCGGGACCCATTAGTGCCTGTGGGGCATTAAAGATCATTAATAGTGCTGTCAGATGGGGAGAGAGGGAGAGAGAGGGAGGGAGAGGGAGAGGAAGCTGGAGAGCCAGCCAGTTGCTGAGCTTTCTCAGAAATCGGAAATTAATACATCTGCTTCATTAATACTGGCCTGTGTTTGATGTTTGTTAGCTGGCAACTTTAATGATGTAGGTTAGCACCAGTCGGGCACTTGCATGAATTGGATTCTTTCAATTACCTAAAGTTCCTTTTCCCCATCCTCCACCCCCCTCTTTCTCTGCCCAAAAAGTCAGCCCTTAATTAGCAACTCTAAAAGAAGATGGAGAAGCAGGAAAAAAGGCAGGATTTTTCCTTCCCCTCCCCAAGTGTGACAGCCATGATTTGCAACCTTGCCTGTATCCCATTAAGTGCAGCTCTCTTCCAAGCATTTAACTGTATGGTAATGGAGAAGAAATGTTTTAATCACTGTGAACAACATGTTAATCAGTGCTGTGACTGAACACTGGGTATTAATTGGGTTAGGGTAAAGTGTTAACGTTTGCATCCAAGAATGCTGCTATCAGTGCAGAGGAAACACAAATTCAGGGCTTTTGGCAGCTCTGAATCCCAGGGTGGCTGTGACTGGCAGGGTGACAGGGAGCAAGGAATAGGTTCAGCCCAGCCAGAGCATGGATGGAAGTGCCATGTGTCCCCAGCCTTCATCTCCCCTCCCTCCACCAGCTCTTGTGTCCAGCAACGTTTATCCAAGACTTCCCTGGCTCTTCTGCCAAACTCAGCAGCCCCTTGGACATGTCCTAGCCCAGAGTTCTGAGCTCCTTGCATGGCTTGGGGATCTCATCAAGAATAAGCACAAGCAGTTTTCTCCAGATGTGCTCCATGCATCCCTGATCCTGGGCTCTGTGTGACCTTCATGTCTTCAGCCCTCCCAGGCTGAGGGTCTGTGCCAGAGTCCAGCCTGCCCAGTGAGCCTGAGATGCTCCAGAGAGAGCCAGCATTGCTCACCTGGCAGCTGCTGCTCTCAGAAGCCCTGGGTAAGAGGCCCAGGAGAGAGGAGAGCTGGGCTGGTGATCAGCAGCTGCTGAGGTGCTGCTGCAGCTCTCTGGAGAAGTGCCCAGGAGGAGGAGAAGGCACAGCCTGGGTTTGTGGGACACCATCAGTGCCACCCCTGCTGCTGCACTGCTGCTCCTGTCTGAAGTTTGGGTCATGTCTGGAGACTGTCACTCCGTTCCTGTCTTCTCCCCACCCAGAGAACATGTTCTCTGGTACCTGCACCCTTCCAGACCTGGGAGGCAATGTCACAGAAGGAATTCCCACGGGAAGCTTTTGCAGAGCAGGAGGTGCTCTTGGCCTGGCAGCTGTCCCACGGGCAGCTCAGCTGTAGCTGGGTCTGGTGGGACCATGGCCGCACAGGAGCAGCAGTACAAACAGGAATGAATCTCACATCAAAATAGATCCCCTCTGGATGGGCTTGGATTTTTTTGTTACCCTGGGAGCAGTTCTGACGTGCAGCTGCAGTGGAAGTTGTTTTCCATGAAGCACCTACCACTCCTGGAAGTCATTCTGTACAAGGGTCCAGCAGCAGGGACTGATTTATGCTGTTTAAGAAAGAACCTCTTTTGTTACTCAACTAGCCATGACCCATTTTTAGCATGAATAGTGAGGGATAAAACCCATATAAATAGAAAAATCAGATGCTTTTTGTTTGGTGATTGCCTTTTCTTTAGGGCTAAAACTAGACCAAAGATCAGACTAAAATCCAGAAAGAATTTATATTTTCCCCATGTCCACGACACCTTTCCTTGTTGTTCTTCTTTAAGAAAAAACTCCAACCCACAGATGATCAATGAGGAAGCCAGGAGCCAGTTTCTGGCAGAGATCATCCCTGGGTGACTGCACAGAGTGCCCTGGATGCTCGCCAGGCATGTCTCAGGGCTGGGGACTTGGGCAGATGCTGTCCCCTCCTGTCTGTCCCACAGGGGCACCACGGCCCTGCTGCCTCCCCTCACCCTGCAGAGCTGGGTCCATTCCATGGTGAGGGAGCTGTGCCCTGGTTGGTACTGGTGTAGCTGAGAGCAAACTGGTTAGTTTTAGATGTTACCCAGCTTGAAGGTCAGTGCCCTCTACTACTCTGATGCATTCAGTGTTGCCTTGAGATGTTAAAACTGTGCTGGGAGGGCTCCTGGTGCTTCCTCACACCTCTACCCTGCATGTCTGAGCAGAAGTTTTCTCTTGCACACGTCACATTTTTTCTTGTATCATCACATGGTGTGAACAACCTTCCCTCCAGTGACTTCATGGGACAAGGCACAAGGCCAGCTCTCACATTGTGTTGCTAAAACACATGGTTACCGCACATGGAGGTTGTCCCAGTGCTGATACTCTTTCTACCACATCAAGGAGAACTAAAACAATGGTTCCATGGAAGCTAAATCTTGATTTAGGATTTAATTTTGGATTTTAAAAAGTCCATGGTCATCCGACACAAAGTGCTGATGTCCTAGAAACCCTCTCACTCTAACATAGTCACAGATTTAGAAGGGATAACTGTGTCCTGGAAGGCCGCAGCTGGACCCAGCATTGCCATCCTGATTCCACCACAAACCAGGCATCACCTTCCCCCCCAAATAGGAATAAAAGTATTTCTTTGCCAGTTTGTTCCAATAAAATACATGTTGCCAGAAGATGGGGCAGAGTGGTCATCATGAAGTAAGGAATATGAAACTATGGCCTGATGCTTTCAGCATTTAAATCATTCTTCGTGGCGTGATACCAGTGTGCATTTTTTATAGATATGAAATTATTTCACTAAATTATTTCATTCCTCAACACACATCTTCCTGGTACAAGGAGAGGAGCTGAGATAAGCTCTGATTTCCTCGGTGTCCTGTGATAAACGGGGGCCGAGCCAGGTTTAAAATCTACAAAGCCCTTCTGTGCTCTGCAAATGAGGCAGTTATGGTTTCTCCTCTGGCTCAGAGCTGCGCAATTTACCCCCCAAATCTACCGTGTCGCAGAGGCCCGGCTGCAGCACAGGCTGTCTGCGTGCCTGCAACCCAGGCAAGGGCTTTTCTGGGAATGCTTCTTAGAGGCAGCAAAAGCTCCACCTGGATGAGTGGTGGCTGATGGAAAGAAAGGGAGAAATACCCCTCGAAAAGAGTCACCTAAGCTAAGGGAAATGCCTTCCCAGGGAGGGAGGGGTGCAGGGCAGGCTGGGCAGCACTCAGTGGTGCTTGTGGGTAGCTGATTTAGGAGGTTCCAGCAAGGCTTTCCTGCAGTTCCTGTGCTTCCTGTTCCCTTCCAGCGGCAGGAAAACCTTCCCTGCCTCGCTGGGAGCTCGAGCCCAGCCTGGCGCCGCTGGTTTCGTGTTCAGGGCTGTGTGACTTAATCTGCCCTGCATAACTGAGCTGCCGGGTGGGGTAAGGGCCTTGGAAGTGAGACTTTTATTATACGCAGTGTTGCTCCACCATAGACTGTAATTGGATTTTTTTTTATTGATTATGTGGTTAACTTTCCTTTTCACAGCAATAAATCTCAGACAGCGTTTAACTTTATAAAGTGAGGAGGAGAGGAAAGCATCAGATGAGGGATGCCCCTTCCTGCATTCCCCCACCCCCTGCCCCTATTTCTTTTCGTTTTGTTTTTTTTCCTAGTTTTGTGCTGTCTTTTCGTAGGACTCCTGTCAGGTGATGTGGTAGCAGGGCTGTGACACCTCTGGCAGGGCTCTCTCACACATTCCTGACAATGCGAGTCCTGTTCAGAGAGGTCTCAGATTTTGGCTTTCACTGGTGCCAGCAGTTCTGAAAGAGGCACACTCAGCTTGGAGCACTCAAGTGCTGATGGACAAAGTGCTGGTTTAACAGTTCTGCCTAATGGGGAGCAGGTGAATAAATACACGATTAGAGAGTCCTTCACTGTAACAGCCTTATTATCACATATTATGTAGAGCTGGAATTCCTTGAGGGTTTTTTTTCCTTTTTTTTCCTCAACGGACAATCTCAATTGTATCTAAAAATACATATATGATTCCCAAGATTTCAACCGATATAAAGTCAGAGTGTATGAAAACACACAGGATTATTCTTTAGTCTTCCTAGGTCATCTGAGGTTACTAACAGGCGGATTTTGTGTGGTATGAAGCCTCATCCACTTCAACAAGTACTAGCAAAATCCAGGCTTTCAGTGCTCTTTGTGAGTTTGGGATGTACTGGAGCTGAGGGGGGACTTTCATTGCAAGATGTACAGATAACTTCTTTCTTTATTTTTCTAATCGAGTACAAGGAAAGCCTGTGTGCAATCAGAGAACAGATTATATTCCCGTTACCAGTGCTGCCCTGACAAGGGGGAGCTGTGTTCGGCAGAACAAAGGGGTTTATAGATCTCTGGGAGGAAAAAGGTCAATAGTCTCTATCCCTAATGCTGCATTTGTATTACATTTAGCTGTTAATAGCCCTCCTTTGTGGGCCTAATTAGGAGGTAAAGGATACATTTATGGATGGTGCTGATAGCACAGGTAATGAGGGTCCTTCCAATGATGGGGTTTTGAATCCAGGTCTGATCTGGAGATGAATCACTTGAAAGGGAAGCTGGAAATGGTGGGATCATTTGGTGCCCTTAATATTTTCTGTAGAAACCTCTAATGAACAACTCTCTGCCCTTCAGAGTCATGGCCTTATTTTACAGCTGGGGAGGGTATCTGCCTTTGTTCTGTAATATCAGCCACACCAATATAGTCTCAGGAGTTAGAAATGAATTGGACAGTCTCTGTCTGTCCTCAGTCTCCAACCTGAAACACATTGACTTCATTTTCAGAGGGAATGAACGCTTCCAGCCCCAGTGAGCAAGGAAATTAGAGCTGTGGGTTGTGAGCCAGCTGTGCAAACCCAGTTCAGGGTGTTGTGAGAACGTTTGACACTGTCCACTGCAGTCAGCTGGTGTCAGAGCCAAGGGCTTGAGCTGAGCAATGAGAGCTGCACCACTTCTTGAATCCCTTTGCACATTTTCACCATTTTGCTTTGAGGGCAAATATCTGCAATGGGAAAGAACCCATTAAAATGGCAGCCTGTCCTTACAATTGCAGTGGCAAAGGTTTGTGTTTTTTGTAAAATGAATGAGTGGAACCAGGTGGCAAGGTGACTTCTTTGGGGGCATTCACCCAAGGATGAGTAAATCTCCCTGTCACTATGCTGCTTTCCAAGGAGTCCAGCTCTTCCATCAGACATTTCCTGAAGCCGAAGGAAAAGCAGCCGCCTGCCTCTGTCCTGGGGTGTCACTAGGCCAGGTTTAGATTACCTGGCAGGCTCGTGGGTTGGTGTGGACAGGGATGCTCAGCTCTGGGGAGCAATCCCAGCTCAGCAGCACCGGGCTGGGCACCCCACACCCTCCCCCACACTGGCCAGGCCGCTGCTGTCCTTGCCAGCCACCCCAGCACGTCCCAGGGGGTCAGTGGAGTGACATTTTGGAGTGCAGAGGGACTGGGCGTGGGAATGCTTTGGCCAGGAACCTGTGTACAATTACAGAGCACTTGAGGGAAGAGCACGGCGCTGGAGGATCGCATGCTCTCTGAGGAATAGTTCTTAAGTGAAAGCAGAGAGGAGATGGCTTTGCTGCTGCTGCCTTTCCTCCCTCAGGCTCTCAGACTTGACTCTTGAGAAGTCAGCTGGGAAAGCGAGCGACTCTACCCACTTGTCACAAAAGCACCTGCAGAGAGACAAGTCATGCCTCGTACCTCGGCGCCGGCAAAGCTCCAACCGAGCCCGATCCCCACGGACTGGCAGACACCGAGCACACGGAGAGATCCTGGGGGCCCCCGGCTCTCTTTGCTTTCAGCTCCCAGTGGCCTCAGCCGGCACCACGGGGACCCAGAAGCCTCTGCACGGTGGGAGCCACTCCAGGCAAACACAGTTGGGCTTTGTTGTGACAAACCACTGCCTAATTCCCCCAAGGCTGCCTGCCTCCCCATCCTGATCCAGGGCAGGAAAAGCACCTTTGTGTATTGTGCGGAGATCTAAAAAACCACAGCTTCTCTTCTGCAGCAATTCTTTCACACCACCTTGTCTTTCTTTTTTTAAAAATTTTATTTCCCATTTTAAATCATGCACGGTATAATACAATAAAGCAGTAAATCATGCAAATTGGTCTAGGTTACATTTTGAAAAATGTTAAGAGGAAACTGTTAAGAGACCCGTTTCTGACAGGCAATGCATTTTAAAGTTGAGGGATTTGAAATATTTCAGCAGTGGACCTAAAACAGCATTATAAATTAGTTCAACTTATCAGCCCAAAACAGAATTATTCATCTTCCAAAAGGGTATTTCATGCCCGCTAGGCCCAAACGATCGTTCACCTTCATTCTTGCCCTGCTCTAAGGGTAGGTCTCACTTTACTGAATTCTCCTGATTCATTACTGTGTGTTACTTTATGAATTTTTTATCAGCATTTTAATAGCTCTTTCAGATGATTGAATGTAACTGATTCTTGTAGCAGAACACTGATTGAACAGAAAGACAGTAATGTATGTCGTAGGGGTTAGCTCCAAGCTAAGCAACACAATTTTTACCTACAAGATGTGCTGTCTTTCCTTCTTATCCCCCCTCGCCTCCATTTTTCCCCCTTTTTTCCACAGACAAGAGGCAGTCTGGCTTCTTTTTGGGAAATAGGGATGTCTAACCACCCCAGCATCAGCTCTGATCATATTGCTGTGGTGAATCATGGATTTGGGGTGTCAGAAGAGCAGGTTACATCAATTCCTGAACCATTCTGATCTGTCACATCTCTTACCCGAGTGCCTCGCACTCTGCTGTTGAGTCAGGCCCTGGGCACGCCCGGTGCTGGCTGTGACCGCAGAGCTGCTGTGACACCTTCAGCCCCTTGGTGCCTCAGCTGGGGCTTCATCCAGAGCTTGTCACCCTTCCCCGTGTGGTGACTGTGGTCTGGGGAGCAGCCTGAAACCAGATCACTGAATAATGCAAATTAAAATATCCTTGGGTTTACAAAAAAAAGGTTATTTTCTTTAATGATCTCTTCTCTCTGATGTGCTACTGGGTAGTGTGGATATAACTGGGTAGACTGGTGTGAAGGTCTGAGGGTGGTGATGGGGAGGGGGGTTGTGCTTCCTCCATCCCTGTGAGAGCCCATAGAGCCCTTCCCAAGGCCTTTCAGCCAGAGGAGGACTATCCTGGTTGTTTGTGCACTGTTTCTGCCAGGTTTTTGGGGTCACAAGTGTCAGAGCTTGTGAAGGTGGGGGCTTGGAGCTCCGCAGTCGCAGCTGTCTTGGCCCAGCTGTGTGGAGTCCTGGGCCAGTGAAATGGTGTCTGCCAGGCAGAGGAGTTTCACTCACTGATCCTGGTGGGTCCCTTCATGATTCCCTGGTTCTGTGTTTGCCTGTGCCTATAACTAAACTGCTCTGGGTGTTCCCAGCCAGGGCTGAGCCTCTCCTGTGCATTGGGCTGGAAGGCCGTGGCAAGAAATGCCCAGCAGCTGCTCTCCCCTGTGAGCTTTGTGCAGATGAGGTCTGGCAGGGCCCTCTCACTGTGCCAAGTCCAACCTCCCAGTGCTGTGCCTCCCTGTGTAATCCCAGCCAGATTACATGTTCCAATTTAAAGTTGATTAGATTTTATTCTTCTTCTCCGTCCACTCTCCTGAAGGCAATTTGTTGTCTCCACTGTAAATAATGTATTTATCTCCATCCACGGTTGGCCCTTTCTATCCAGTAATGTTAAAATTAATTTATCATTTCAATGAGGCTTAAGGTCATCAAGGGTATTATAAAGAATTAGCAGTGAGGGGAAGGTGCAGTTACCTGCCAATGGTCAGTGCAGCAGCCTGTGCTTTGTGAGGAAGGTGGAATCAGCACCTCTCAGTTGGATGCTTTGTCTCTCTGAAAAGCTGGCAAAATACTTGACTTGCCAATTCTCTTGTTTTCTTTGTAGTTCACAACACCATCATAATGTGAAATGTGATGACAACGGAGCTCAGCAAAGGGAGCTGGCTGAGGCCAGAGCAAATGTAGCTGAACGGCTCTTGCTGTTTTCCCTTAGACCTTGGAAATTTCCAAATGTTAGTTTTGGGTCCTATATTTGAAAAGACTTCCTAAGTCTATTTTTTTTTCCCCTTCTAGTTTTCCTTGCTTAACTCACAATCCCCTGAAAATCCTTTCCCACTCTGGCCATGAATGGTGTGGGGCTGATGGGTTTTGCTCAGCGCAGCACCATGTTGCAGAGGGCTCCAGCCTCCCCCAATGGTGGCTGTTCACGAGGAGTGTGGGAGAGCTGGGCAAAGACAAAGTGATTTTCCCCATGACAGTGGGCAGATTTCTGCTGTGGAGACATCCAGGAGGTGAGAAATGCTCCCTCCTAGAAGTCCAGGGAAGACAGGACAGGTTGAAGCTGGAGCATCAGTGATCACAGAATCATAGAACCATAGAATCATTAAGGTTCAAAAAGACTTCCAAGATCCTCAAGACCAACCTTTGACCTAATACCACCGTGCCCACCATGCATTTAGGGGAATTTCGGAAGGGAAGAACAGATTTGAAGAGGAAAGTGCCAGTTTTAAATATCACCGCCCAGAACAAAGCAACAAATGGTGTCTGGTCAGAATGTGCCATGAGCATGACAATTCTGCCTTGTAAAAGTGATAATAACACATGCGGGGAGTGAAAAGTGTTGTAGGGTTCCCTGAAGCTCAGAAGAGTTTCCTTTGGTCTGTGACTTCACTGATTTGTGCAGAATTGTAGCTGGCAAAGGGACATACTGACAAAGCATGGAGTTGTGGAAGTCAATCTCTGCTCTTAGGTGAATATTTATGAGTGTCTCTTAATGCTGCACTTTACATATGACTCTGGATGTGCAGAATAATTCAGAAACGGTTATGTTTCCCATTCCTTAATTTTTCATAAGTATTTGTTACACTCACAGGGAAGGAAATAGGAGGACACGGTGAGGCTGCAGCTGTCACACACACAGTTCCTACGACAAGAGTTACACACTCATTTTCCTTGAGGTTTTCTGTCTTCTGCTGCTTTAGGAAGAGAATTACATTGTGAGAGAAGTCAAGCAAGACATTTTGATGTTCAGAGCAGGTCTTTGCCTGTCATTCCAGCTCCTTCCAGTCATCTCCTCCTGTATGAATTGTGCTCCCAGGGTGGGCCTTGCTGTGCTTGTCCTTTCATGGTGACCTCTGTGTCCCCTCTGGTTGGGCCCTGCTGGAGGTTGTTTCTCATGCCACTGCCACAGGCTGTAAGGCATCCTCATGGATGAGTCTAGCTAACAAAATTCATTTTCTGTTCATGTTTAGATTGAAATTACATTTTTCAGCTGCTTTAGAGAACACATTCCTTAGCAGGTTGCCTCAAGTAATTTCTAAATGACTCCCCACCCAGAGATATAGCCGGGCAAGGGATGAAAGAGCCAACTGCTCCAGCACGTCCTGTGAGTGCAGTGCCAGATGAAGTGAAACCTAAAGGAATGGGATCCAGCCCAGGTGAACCTGCCTGGAACTTCCATTGCAGGTTTGGCCACAGGGATCTTTATCCTTCTCACCTCACTCAGGTACTGTAACAGCTCCGGATGTCCTTGTCCATCCACTGCTTTCTGCAGGTTGTCCCTTTCTCCTGTGTCATGTGCCCAGGCCAGCTCGTGCTCTAGGACAGAGCTCTGGGATGCCAGCTCTGCTTCGCCATTTCTGACACGCCTTGCCTGACACTGGTGCCAGGTGGGTTTGGGGACAACCATTGAGCAGATCCAAGGGCCTGTGACCAGCACAAAGAGCTGTTCTCAAACAGCACTGTACGTGCTGGCAGAGAGGAAATCCTCTGCTGGAGCTGGTGGAGCTCCCCGGGCCCTGGCTGTCCGACCAGCCAGGACACTCAGGCTGGCTCAGTCTGGCTGCTGCAGGGGAGGATGGAGGCATGGACCAGCAGGATCCCGCTGACAGAGGATTTGTGTGGTCTGGCTGGCGAGGGGCTGCTGGGTGAGCCTCAGCGAGCAGGAATATTGCCCAGGAATTACACGGTTCTGGAGTGAAAGTTCGGCCATGCTGAGCAGCCATGGGAGGAGCTGCTGCTGTTTCTGCAGGCTCAAAGCACACGAAGCACCAGCCACAGCTGGCACAGGAGCTGGGGCTGGGAAGGACCTGGGGCCCTCCCAGCTGCCCTTTGGCTGCCCCTGAGCCCGGGGCCTGCAGCCCAGCACAGCTGTGCCGTGTCTCCTTTCCCAGCTCTATCCCTCCTGCCTCAGTAGCCAAGCAACAGCTTAGGGATGGCTCTGCCGCCTCTGCATCATTCCAAAATGCTTTGGTTAGGACTACAGTAGTTTGAAATTATTTGAGAATCCCAGAAAGGTTTGGGTTGGAAAAGACCTTAAAGCCCATCCAGTGCCACCCCTGCCATGGCAGGGACACCTTCCACTGTCCCAGGCTGCTCCAAGCCCCATCCAGCCTGGCCTTGATGTACATGAGGGTGTGAGTGGTCCCAAATCTTGCATTTCTTGTGTCATCTTTGTTTGGTTCTCCTCAGAAACAACAGGGCTTATGCTTGGGTAAAATCTGAGCACGGATTTTTGGAAAGGAGGCCACAGCCCTGCTTTCCCCCGGAGCAAAGTTAGTGTTTGTGCCTCCACCTTTACAGTTTTTGTCATTCCGGTCTGCCTGGCAATGGTATTTTATGTCTGGCATTACTTTAATAATAAAAATAAAAAAGAGGAAAAGATTTCTTGATAACTGTGTATATATTTGATACGATCTCCTTTTACTGAGTGTAAGGCCATTGGAGGAACGGGTTATCTCCGGGCTGCAAACCACCATTCTATTAGTCTGTTTGAAGTTATCTAGAAAGTCTGTTTGAAATATAGCCTCCTTCTTCCCCTCCCTCTCAACCTTCCTTCCCCTTAAATATATTTTCAGTCCCTTTCAAAACAAGGCTGTACTGCAACACAAAAAACATTGTTTAAATGGTCTTTACTCCGAGGTTTTATTTTCAGCCCTCTCTGGTAAATGGGGCTGGTCCAGCTTGATTCTAACCTTTATGCAAATTTAACGATAATTCAGCACAATATTTATAAGATTCAGAGTTAATTAAATCCCAGTGGAGATCAGACCCTGTATGACCTCATTACAGTTATACACAACCGCCTAATTTCCCCGAACAACCGCCGAGTGGAGGGTGTGCTAATTTGGGGAATGTATGGACATATGTACCGTCTAGATGTCTGTCTGTGCAGCCCGAATGGCAGGGCTGCTGCTCCTCCCCGTACCCAGCTCCTACTGAAAATCACATTAGCTTTTGTTAATAGACTCTTTTTTTTTTGTTCCGCTGGATCTTTAATCGATAGAAATAAAATTAAAGAGACATTAATTATCAAGCCTTGAGTTCCTGAGCTGGAAGGCATTTTATAAATGCAAAGTATTATTATTGCTATTAATTTTATTAGATAGGCTTCATTTTTTCCCCCTACATAATGAAGAATTTAGGTGGACTTCACCTGTGTGCAAAGGGGCCGGCTCAAGGCCTCTTGCATCGCTTCAGTCTTATCTGGGAGGCTGCAGAGGAAGGTTTGAATGATTCATGGGGGCCGGGATGGGAAGTTGCCATCTGTGAGCAGCTGAAAATTAAATCAATCTTTGTGTCCTTCAGTGCACATGGGCTGGTGTGCACAGACACACATATGTACACGCAAACATGGGGGGGTTAATTCCCTTTTCAATCTGAATCCTTCTCGTGATCTCTTATGTTTAATCTTTGGGGGTCTTGCCTCTTATTGCCATGGACACAGGGAGGGTGGGAGTGGGTATTTCTCAAGAGAACATTTGTAGGAAAATCTCTGTTCAAGGGAGCAGGAAGGACAAATTGTATTTGCCTGTAGTGTAATCCAAGGGGGACTGAGAAAAACATTCTTTAATTGTAAATAGGTTTTACTGTATTTGGATTAATTTCATTTTGGACACAACTTCATTACTTCTTTTCCTTTGGAAATGAAACACTATTATCCAGTAAAAATATGGCATTTCAACTTTTTGAGTTCTAGCATGAGAAAGGAATTGCTTATGGGTATTATTTTGGTGTCGTGGTGCCTTTTTGGTGGAAAAAACTCAGCAGGAGTGACTACAAGTATCTGTTTTTCAATCTAAACCCTCCCTTATTTTGATAATCATATTCAGAATTGAACCTTTGAGTTTGATAAATATAAAAAAATCTCCCTTGAGTTTTTTTGTTTATTGTTCAGTTGGTTTAGTTTTCCTTTAGGGGTTTTTTTTCCCATTTCCTTTACTCATGGAAGGGATGAACAGTAGGAACACGAGTTCCTTTGTCAGAACGGGTTGGCACTTTCAGCACGTGAATGTTTGCACCAGTTTGCCCTCAACACACCCATCCATAATCCCCACCAGCCATTGCTCTGCCGTGAGCAGCAACAGCGCCGGGATCTGCTCTGTGCTGTGATCAATGGGGTGAGGGTACATGGAGAGAGCTCTCCCAGTTCCCAAAACAAAGCACATTCTGGAGTCTGCAAAACAGCATCGTTCCTGTGGGCAACAACAGAGACAGGGAAATAAAGCAGCCGTGGATGAGCTCCTTTTACACCAGGAAGGAACAGCATTCCCCATCAGTTCTCCCTGATTATTGCATCCGAGGACACCCGAGTCAGATGAAAGGGAAATAAAATGAGCACATTTTTGATGATCAGCAGTGACACAGGCAGAGCTACAGCAAACAGAGCGGCAGGGCCTGTGCGAGCAGTGACTGACGGGACCTCTGATCTCCGTGCCCACAACTCCGTGTGATGGGGAGGCAGCTGCAATCTGTTCTGTTTAATGTGAGCTCAGCACAGCCCTCGGGCTATTTGTAAGCTGCCAGGGAGCTTTGTGTTGCACAAAGTTTGGGCACCTTGCTGCATTTCATGGCTTGAGCTGTGCTGCAGGGTTTGACAGTTTAAAGGATAGAAAGGGGTGGGAAGTTTCTTAAATAGCCTTCTGCCAAATTAAGAACAGTACCCACATGCAGGTCAGAACTGGTTGGTGAACGGGGATTGCAGACTGTGGTGTCTTTGTTCCCTTCCTCCAGGAACAAATTAAAAAGAGGTTCTGTGCCTGGGATGCAGAGTGCCAGGGAAAGACCAGTGGATGGAGAATATCATCAAACTTCCAGACACACAAGAAAACAAAAGCAAAAAGCCCATCAGGCCAGAGAGGACAAAGTATCTTTAACACAGGAGCTCCTTTAAGAGCTTTCTGAGGGCCTGTGGGGATTTTGTGGTGGTTGAGGTTTTTGGGGGGTTTGCTTTACTTTTCCTTTAGAGTTGCTCTAGTTCATTAATTTTTAACAATTTATCAGTATGGGAAGATAAATCCCCTGCAGTCCCTTTTAATATATTTTCTTCTTCTTTTCAAGTAAATGATTGATGAGTATCAATCTAATTGTTCAATACCGAGTGGTTGCTAATGTAGGGCCCCAGTTGCCTGAGGGTTCCTACCACGGTTTATAACCCTGTGCAGATCGTCTGGTTAAGATCTTAAGTAGCCAAAGCTGTAAAAGTTGATGTCTATGTGTGGGTGGGGGAGTAGAGAGCTCAGAAGTAAGCAAGGCACATTTCCATTAATCATGTCGCTCTCCCCTCGCCTGCTGCATTGGGCAATACGTTCCCAGCTACGCAAGTTGGGTGGAGAAGAGTTTCCCTGTGTTCATATTCGCCTCTGGCACTCGGGGCCCAGAGCTGAGGTGTCATGTGAAAGGAGGCTCATGGAGGAGGAAGTGTGACCTGGTGGTGCAGGCACAGGGCCAGGCTGGCTGCTCTGGGCTCTGTGTCCATCCCTTTGCTGCCTCACACCAAACACGAGTTTGGTCACCGCCGGAATTCTGAGCTCCAGTGTGACAGGGGCTCACGGGCACCGCACAGCCTTTCTGTGGCCTTCACACCACCAGGCTCCATGAACCTGGAGGCCACCATCACTCCTGAATGAGCAGTGTTCCTTGGGTCTCCAGAGACAGACGAGAGCCCCTTTGGTAGGCGCTGAACCAAGACAGTGCCTGCCATGACCTCACTGTTCGGGAGACAGGAACAGAGGGATGCACAGCCAGGAGCACACAGGGGAGCCACGGACATGGGGCTGGCCCAGCATTCTGGGGGTGCTCTGCACACACCAGCCATGGTCTGTGCTCCCCAGGGGTTCATTTGGGATCTTGGATCCTAAAGAAAGAGGAGCTGCAGAGCTGCACAGAGTGTAAGAGATCCCAGCACTGCTGCAGGTCCAGGTGTGCAATCCCCACACTCACTGTGGGGCTGTCGTGGCTCCATAGGCTGGCTTGGACAGCCAGTGGGATATTAAATTAAACAATTTATAATCCAAAGTCTTCACCAGGCTTTAAAAAGCAAAGCTGAGATAAAAAAAGGCTTGGACATCTTCCTGACAGGTAATGCTATGGGAGATGCCTGTAAGGATTCTTACACTTAAGACTGGCAATGTGTGAGTAGAAGCAAAAATAAAGTGAAAACAAATATTGTCTGGTATTTATGTTTGGAAATTTCCATTACTTATGCTTTTTATTTGCTTTTAGCTACACATCTGTGATATGTTTTAAAATTAGGCAATGAAACACCCAAAGCTCCCCAACAGCATAGAATTGAATTCTGCATTTCAAAATCTGCATCAAGTTCTTAGAGTAATCTATATTTTTAATAAATACAGGACGTTTCTCTGGTATTAAGATAACTCTTATTGGAACTATGTATTTTTTGCACTTTTTCTACAAAGAATGAATTGTTTTCAGAAGAGCTGAGATACTTATCCATAATGCCATTTCTCACCTCTGTATTGTAGGATTTTACATTTTCAGAGTCTTATACTGACTGATTCATTCACATTTAATTTGTCTCTCCATTTTTCAATATTTTCATTCCACTTCTCTGAATAGGGCACTAACACCCTGTCCCATTTTCACTCAGTGAAGGTCCCCAAGTGAAGCCATGACTTCCCAGTTTCTGAGACCTCTAAACCAGGTTACCTCATACTGGCCAGAGGTGGGAAGTGATCTCATATGGGTAAGGGACAGAAGCAGAAACAACTTTATAGGTGGCAAAGGAAACATTAAAAAAAAATCCATTTGTGGGCACATATTCTCTCCAAACAGATGAGGCAATTAAAGGAGAAAAACTGACAACAAAGGAGAAGCAGAGTCTATAAACATTTGCTCAGTGTGAATCTTGGATTTCTCTGTGGGAGTTATTTAAATTTACACCAGTGAGGCGGCAGCAGCAGTGGCTGTGCACAGCCAGTGCCCCACATCTCCCCGTGCTGTAAATTAACCTGCTTTCCCGGTGACTTCACCGCGCCAGCTCCCCGGGGCAATCACTGCCACGACAGAACTAAGCCGTGGTGTCTGGGGCTGCTTCCCCAGCGCTGCCTCCGGACGAGGTTTTAGCGGTGATTAATTCCTGCGCTGGCACTCGGGGCTTTGCCTGGACAAACAGCCCTGTTTGCTCACGTGAGATGGATTGCAGCCCCCGGGCCCTGCGTTTGCCTGCGGGTGAGGGCAGGGCTGCTGTGCTGTTTGGAGATTCTTCTTTGAGAGGTCTAAATTACAAAACTGCTCATTTTGTTTAAAGAAAGATTATGATCTCTGGAAGAAATACAGTACTGGCAGCAACAATGCACACAGTGCTTAGAAATATTCAGGATATTGGACCTAATGGAGAAACCCCTCCCAAGCCCTGCACCAGCCGTAGTGCAAGTGTTCACTTACCCAGAGCCACAGAGTATTTGGGAAATGGAAGGCTTCAAAGATAAACAATTGGCTTAATATTTTAATATTTGTTACACAGCCACTATCAATGTCTTGATTTTGGCACTGCCAGGGAGAGCTGTGCTGTATCACATCCATCTGGAGCGCTGGAGGGGCTCAGGACCTGTGGGAGCCCTGGGGTTGGGCAGTGGTGACACCGTGGGGGTAGGCAGAGGTGACATAGTGGCTTTGGGCCGTGGGACATGGTGGCTTTGGGCAGAGGTGACATGGTAGGTTTGGGCAGAGGTGCTACAGTGGGTTTGGGCAGTGGACACACAGGGGTTTGGGCAGAGGTGACACTGTGGGTTCGGGCAGAAGTGACATGGTGGCTTTGGGCCGTGGGACATGGTGGCTTTGGGCAGAAGTGACATGGTGGATTTAGGCAGTGGACACACAGGGGTTTGAGTACAGGTGACACAGTAGGTTTGGGCACTCGTGACACAGTGGGTTTGGGCAGTGATGACCCAGTGGGCTCAGGCAGTGGTGACACGGTGGATTCTGGCAGAGGTGCCACAGTGGGTTTGGGCAGTGGACACACAGGGATTTGGGCAGTGGGGACACGGTGGGTTTGGGCAGCAGTGACACGGCGGGTTCAGTCAGCAGTGACATGGTGGTTTGGACAGTAGTGGCACAGGGGGTTCAGGCAGTGATGACAGTGGGTTTGGGCAGTGGGGACATGGTGGGTTCTGGCAGAGGTGACACACTGGATCTGGGCAGCAGTGACATGGTGGGTTTGGACAGTGATGGCACAGGGGGTTTGGGCAGTGGGGATGCAGAGAAGTGACATGGTGGCTTTGGGCAGCAGTGACACGGGGCTTTGGGCAGCAGTGACACGGTGAGTTCTGGCAGAGGTGACATGGGGGCTTTGAGCAGCAGTGACACCGTGGACTCGCCAGGAACGTCACTGTCATCCCCCCTCCAGCCTGACGAGGAGTTTGTGATATACAGAACCCAACCATGTACCAGTGCAGGAAAATGTTATAGGTTTATGAGGAGAGTGATTAAAAATGTATCAAAGAGGCTTGTAAAGCTTATGGTTCAAGTTAACTGTATGAAGTAAACAGCCTTTAAGTGTCTCCTGGGACTGTGACAGATAGTCTGTGGGTGTTACTGCAACATGGTACTAGTGATTGTTCTGGCCATCCCAAACTAATCACCATCTGTGTGTATGAGCCTCTTGGGAGCTCCTGGTTGTTGGACAATCATGGTTGTTAGCATTTTTAATCAGTTTCTGTGCAGCACAGATAGAAACCGTATGCTCCAGTCTTTATTTTCCCTACTCGGGGAGAATTATTGCAGCACTAAAACGGGGATGTGCGAGTTCCTGCTAATTTTAGAGGGTCACATTCACCCTCGTGCACCCAGTCATGGTGACATTTCCCTTGGTGTTCCCTGCCCCTGCTCTGAAGTGCTATGGTAAGAATTATGCTCCTGTTTTGCTGCTGGCAATGTGGATTGAGCTGCGAGTCCTCGGCTCTGCCTGGCAGTCCCCCCTCCTCATGGCCACGCTTCCTGCGTGACTCAAAGGCACTGACACAAATGCATAACATTTGGGATCACGGTTGGGGAGATGGAATTGGGGGGTTTTATTGTCCTTCTTGGTAGTGAGAAAGAGCTGCTGAAGCAGGAAGAACCAGAGCAGATCATTGCCTGGAGCAGGAGGCTGTGTGCAGTTGAAGTTACGGGCCCTGGGAGAGTTCCCAGCTGTACTCGCCTGGCTGTTGATGCAAGAGGCACTGCAGGCAAAGATGGCTCCAGGAACGGAGGGGCAAACAGCGAGGGAAGGCATGGCTCAGATCCAGGCTCTGAGGAGCAGCGCCGATGCTAAAAAGAAAAAGCTCTTCTCTCGTGCTGTACTGAAGTGCAGCTCATCTCGACAATTAATCCTTTAAGAATTAAGATCCGGGGGCTGGCTCGGCGCTCTGCAGCCGTTTGACATCTGTGCGCGGTGGCTGGAGAGCGGAACCGGCCCTTCCCCGCCAGGCGCCTGCGGCCCAGCCCCAAAGTGCTGAGCTGTCAGAGCTGGCACCAGCTCTGGTGCCCCTTGTCCCCATGGCCCGGCCCCAGCCCCAGCCTCAGCTCTAAGGACTGCACAAAGGGCTGGGAGTGTGAGGAGAGGAGGCGCTGCTGGTACCTGGGAGGTGAGCGGGGAGAGCAGAGGAACAGCGAGCAGGCTGAACTCCCTCCTGTGCCAAACAAGCTGGAGTTCTTGTCTTAAATGAAATGTCTTTTGTGTTTTCATTATCTGTGTTGCCATCAGCTTCCTGGAGCTCTGCTCTCCTTTTCATTTTTAAAGGACTTGATTCAGGCTTCCTATTAATTTTCCTGGAGCCGTGAGGTGTGAGGCTGGGGGGCGATGCGCTGCTGGGTTTATCAGCTGGGGCTGCTGTGTCCCTATAGCTGTGGGACCAGGAGCAGGTTTTGAAGAAGAATTTGAATGAATAAAGCAATTTTCTGGTGCACAGTCGGGTGGCCTGTTTGAGTGGAGGGTTAGCCCTTCTCTGCACTGTTTGGGTGGTGGGCTCTCATATATTTATTTGTGTGGATGTGATCAGACAGTTTGTTCTCTGGAGTTCCAGCCATGGATTGTGTCAAGTCTAACACCACAATTTTGTGGTGGGTACCATGCCTACACCATGGAGAGGTGCTCTGTGTCTCCCCATCCTTCCTCCTGATGCTCACGTCTCCCTGGAAACCGTATTCTGGTGCTGGCAGACCCAATCCACAAAGTAATTTCTGTTTATCTGTTGTCAAAAGGGACAGTTGTATGTGATTAGGTGTATATTGATTATCTGATTTAAACCACAGATGTTTCCCCATAAACTGTGCTGTGCTCCCACTCTGTCTCAGCACTGGTGACTCCTCCACATGCAGCAGTGTGAGGTTCACACCACTTTGGGACTGGCTTGTTACTGCTGCCCTCCAGCCTGGCCTCCCAAGCAGGGTGGAGTTGTCAAATGCTACAGAGTCCATTTGGGATCTGAGAGCTGCTGTCAGGCAGGGACTGTCACTGCAAAAATTCTGCAGTTGCATTTACACCAACCTGTGAATTCCTTCTGGAAGGGGCAGAACACTGAGAATTCCGAGAGTTAATGGCCCAAGTGGGTTATAAGATCCATAATCACCGACGCTGTCTCTCCTCAATGCATGTGTCTTCATCTGTCAGCCTTGAGGATCATCATGGGCCTGTGTGAAATGAAAAGAACTGTTTAACTGCTTCAGATTAACTAACATATTAGAGCCCTCCTGACATTATCGTTGTTAATTCTAACCAAACATGCTCCCCTGCTGGTAACCCGAGTGTGCTTCCAAACACATCCCAGCTCGGAGAGCAGCAGGGGGGCACTCACCCTGGGAGCTGGACTTGCACACACGCTGCTCCTGGAAACCAGCAGAGCCCACGCCTGGTGACTCTCAGTGCAGAGCATGGTGCATCTTCTTAGGAAATTAAAGCTGGTTTTGAGGAACGTGCCTCAGTCTGGCAGCTCGTTTCCTTTATTTTGGCCTTGCAGCTGGAGCAGGTTTGCCTCCACTCAGAGGGGAAGGAGAAGAGTCAGGCTGTGAGAGGGACAGACCCTAGTGGGGAAGGGCCAGGTTTAAAGGTGTGAAGGTCTCCTTGGCATGGCTGGGGGAGCAGTAAATACTCACTGCTGCTTTGCCTTCCTTTCAGATCTCTGTCACAGATGAGCCTCTCCCTGTCCTGTACAGGCCACTTTCAAAATGTAGGCAGTAATGATTGTCTGTACTGCAAAGGAAAGAGTGCCCAGTTCCAGGCACTGCAATCACTGTACAAGGTGCCAGGACAACCTTTCCTCTGTGTCCCACGCAGCCCTTGCAGGACCCAGGAGACATTTCCAGGGTGGTTTTCACTGCCGTGTCTGGCTCACCTCCTGCCAGGGACCTTTTTTAGGGACCTTTAACTGATTTGCACAGGAGGAAACCTCTGCTCATCCCCCCTACCTCGTGCAGGTCTCTGCTGTGTGCTGGGCTGGGCTGGCTCTGCAGGGACTCCCTGCAGACACCTGGAGGCTCCTGGGGCTCTGGAGTGAAAACTGTGCTGGAGTTGGTGTAGGGGAGTGGGGCTTGGGCTGCCACTCTTTGGGTTCAGGGTAAATTCCACCTTCCGAGGCCAGTCCAGGTGCAATGGTTGGGGAAAATGGAAACAGCCTGCTCTGAGTGGCTGAGGGGAACCGTTTAACCTGGGTGGAATTTGTTGCTGATATTTTTACCTCGTCATTCCTTTTTCTAGGATTATGTTCTCGAAGGAGCAGGCGTGATTCTTCTGTCAATATTCAGGCAAAATCAGAAAGACTTTTTGCCTGAATTAGGACCCATAAAGTAGGTCCAAACAACACCAGGCATATCCAGGTTGTCTGTAGCTGCGCATAAAAGACTACATTTGTAGTGCTGGGTGTCAGGCCTGTATCACTCAAGGAGGAATTTATTCTCCCCTGTACTTCTTCCAATTAAGCACCGGTGGATGCTCGGCTGCGACAGGCACTGATAAATGGATGTGGCAGGATCGACTGTGAATGTTTTGGCAGCAGCCCTCCTTCAGGTAGCTATTAACTTTATTTTTTAATATGAAATTCAGGCACTAAATCCAAGGGAAAAAAAAGCATACATAATGTAGGTTAATTAAAATGCCTGTAAATGAACAGGTGACAGGTGCCAAGCCCCATGACAACTACAACTGGAGAAATGAGAGTGCAACAGACTATTAGGATTCCTGTGTTAATCAGGTAATAGTAACTTGGGTAATTACAAAATCATATGAAATCTTTTTTAAATCCCAAACCTCATTTATAGCCTTTTGGAGATAAAATATAAAATGTAGAGTTTTAATCCAAAAGGACTTTCTCTTCTCTGGAGCCCTCAATCTCAGATTTCTGCCATGGCTGACACAATTAAGGGTTGGATTTTTTTCTCTCCTCTCTCTTCAATTTTATTTTAATTAAGAAATATTAAGTTAAAAGCCACCAAAGAGTTTGAGTTTCTCTCTCTAGCAGGTATTTGGTAGTCACTTATGCGTCCCAAGGCCTTTTTCTGTCTATCAGGTAAAACCTGTCATGTGCATCTGTTGGCTCTTAGAGGTGGAATTTATTTTCGTGCTGAGAAGCAGCACAGGGCACGTGTGAGATGAACCTGGAACAGACTGGAAGCTGCTCTGTCTTCCCAGGAGCAACTTATTTGCAGATAAGTAAGAGGACTTCTGATTAAAATCTTCTTTCTGTGAATATGAGCCCAAGCAGTGATACAATTTCATGTCTGATATGCAAACTAAGACAAGACCTTGCTGGTGGAGCCTTTCCCAGGCTGAGAAGCCCGTCCAGATATGCTTTCCCAGGTAAACAGAACCCTCCTGAGGAGATGCTCGTTTCTTCTCTGCTTCTGGGGCTTTACTGTGTAACTGGGGTCTTGATCCCAAGCAGAAAGTTTAGCAGAGGCATTAAGTGACTTGCCCAAGGTCATTAATACAAATCAGCAGAAAAATGAAACCTCCCAGACTCGTAGTGTAATTACCAAGGCACATGCCTCTCTCTGGAGCTGTCAAAGAAGTAAAAATATATATAAAAAATTATCTGTAATTAGGGCTAGGAGCTGGTGCCTTTGCTGAGAATCTGCACCAGGGTTCACTCTGGGAAGGACCTTGGAGGCTGATTCAGACTCTGGCATATAAAGATTTTTCTTGGATTTTTTTTTTTTGTTAAATCCAGATATCAAAAATGAAAAACATTGGTTTCCATCCTTGTCCCTGCAATAGAATGTATTACCCCTGGGCTATAGACAGCCAGACAAATAGAAACAGATTTCTTTCTTTCTTTCTTTCTTTGACTTGGAAGATGAGAACATGTTTTGTACATTCCTACGTTGCAGCCAAAATAAAGGTCTTTATCTTCAAGGAAATCAGTGGTTTGGTTCTTGGTAATACCCCACTAACCCAGACAGTGACACATTTCCCAGCTCTCCCTACCATACCAGGAACATGAGGACATTCAGCTCCCATCACGAGGAACAAGGGGACCTTCCCTCCCTTTCCCTCTTCTGATCAACGCTGTTTATAAATTAAACAAAGAAAAGGATGGAGCTTTATTTTAGGAAGCTTTTGGACCACAAGTTGTGTAGTTGTGCTTTGGATTAAAGGTCAGGATGGGAAACCTGCCAAGGTTTCCCCTCCCCACTGCTACTAATTGTCACTTCTCCAGTGGGAAAAAAATAAATAATACTGGATTAAGGGGAAAAAATAAACCCAGTAAGAATAATAAGGAGAAAACGGAAATCAGGCTTCATCCAGTGCCTGAGATATGCCCTACATAGAGGCTATTGAATTCTGCCCACCTCCGTGCCAGCCTCCCCTGGGCATGGGGGACAGTGCTTATTTTGTTTGGGGGGTTTTCCCTCCCTCCCATCCTCTACCTCCTTCAGTGTTTTTATTCAGGCACAGCAGGCACCAAAGTGAACGCTGACAAGCTCTGGCACACTTTAAAAAAATTAAATAAATAAAAGAGGAAAAAATAAAAAAGGAGAAAAAAATTGCTGCCCCTCTCCCCAAGCCGTCCATTCTGTCTCCAGAGTCCTGCATTTTGCAACATAAAAGCATAATCAAAAGAAATCACGCTTGGACTCAGTCAGGGACAGGGCAGAATAGTCCATTTAGCTTTATGCTAAAAAAGAAAATAATTGGACCAAAATTCGTTTGAAATAGGAGCAGGAAACAGTTTGTTTGCAATCTATTTCCTCTGGAAAACAGCAAACCCTATTAAACCCTCTTTGGGAGCTATTTATTTTGGAAACAAGTTCAACATTCTGCAAGCAGCACACGCAGGCAGAAAAAGTTGTAGTGGAGTGTAATCTTTGGAGGAAATGTCCATGTTTATCTACACCGTGGTTCCAAGCAGCTCCCAGAAAAACAAGCTTTCCACAGCTTTAGTGCGGGGCTTGGCTGCTCATAGCCCGCAGCCCCAGGGTGCTCAGCCCTGTCAGAGGAGCAGCTGGGAGGGAGGAAAACCAGCAAAGCCACAGGGATCTTCTGCTCTCCTCCAGAGGGATGTTCCCTCTGGGTTTGCTGCCCTGCTCTTCCCCCATCACCACCCTGCAAACCCCAAACTCAGTGTATCACGGAATTCTCATTCCTGGTGGGTTTCCCCCTGTACATCCACACGGGTGCCAGAACCAGGGAGAGACACTGGGCACCTGGCATGGCAGAGACACCAACACTCCCAGGCTCTGGAGGCTGCTGGTGGTGGCTTTTGCCTCTCTTTTCCATTGTCAGAACACAGCAGAATCCTCAAGTGAACAGTTGCAATTAAGAATTTCCAGCTGGCACATTGTGACTGAGCAGTTTGGGGGAGTATTTGATGGATGAGATGCACCAGTTCAAACCTTGCTGCTGATCTGCAGTGGGACAGGACCTCACAGCAAATCCTCTGCTCTGCTGTCTCCAACACCACTGTTAGTGCCGGACACAGAGAAATTCCTCACTGGACTTTTGTGTTTCTTCGTTTAGGAGGGTTAAATCAATACTCCCCAGTGATGGCCTCAGATTCATCCTGTGTTGTGATTCCAGGTGATCCACGGTCCGTGTCACTTTGCCTCCATGTCTGGTGCCAGTCAGGGTTGTTTCTCCAGACTGGGGTGGGTTCTAAGGCCTTTCCAGCTCTGGGCATCCCATTATCCCAGAGGCTGTGACAGCCACAGCCTTGCACAGCCCAATGTGCCCTCTGTGTCCCCATGCTGGGACGTGCAGGGACTGCTGCTGCTGGCCCTGTGCAGGTGCTGGGAGCTGTGGGCTGTATCCTACACCAGAGGCAGGAGAAGGCAGCTGCCAGGCCCTGCCCTGCCCAAGAGCCAAGCTCTTTCTCCAAGCTGTAACCACGTCCTCCCCAGTTTTGTTTTATCTCTCGTGAGAAGATTAACCCAGTTATGTAGGGATTTGCATTCCTCGTAGCCACCTACTCCTGTCCCCACTTCCCCTCATCCCCTTCCTTCTCTACATTAATTTCTCTTTATATTTAACCTTTAGATTTTGGAGAAAGGAGTATAATGGGTCTCAGCAGGATGTCATCTGATTTCTGCTCACAAGACAGGGTCTTAAGTTTCCCCACAAAGTGGCTATGATTTATGAGCTGTTTCTCACTTAGGGGTTAAGTGTTATCTCTCAGCCCAAATATCCTGTATTAGCAATAGAGCTGATTACCACTGTTTGTATCAGTCATTGGGATCCTTAAATAAAATGGAGAGCAGCTTGTTGGAAATCCTCATTTCATTGAAAAGCATGGTTTAACTTTAATAGGGTTTGCATATATATCGTAAATCAGCTTGGAAAAAGGAGGGCATTTTTTTTTTCTCCATCTGATTGTTTTACACATTTCAACAGTGTGTAAAAACACAGCCTGTCATTGTTAATTTTAACCAAAGGGAATTACTTCTCAAAAGGCTGCAGTTGTGATTAAATGGAAAAGGTGATCAGTAGTGTAAATTTGGAGCTGATTAAATGCCGTCAGCTCAGATTCCTTATGCAAAAGAGACACAGGGATGAGGCTGGCTGCTTTCACCATGTAGATAAAGTGAGTGCTTAGCACACCTCATGCAGGGAACTTCTGCAACACTGGGTTTGTATTTCAGCACGGGGCAAACCTGAATCCTGCAGTCCGTGGATTGAGCTGATCCCCCTTTCCCATCCTGCAGAAACTGGGTCTTTCCTGCTCCCATGAGACTGGGATAGCAATAACAAATGTTCTAGGCTTTGCTCCCTTAGGGAGTGTGGGTTCTTCCCAAAGTGCAGGGTGGGTTTTGTAGGAGTTTGGAATGCACTGTTCTTCCTGACAGAAAGAGTGATTCTCTCTCTGGCAGTGAGAGTCCCAGGAACACGAGTGGAAGGTACCAGGCAGGGCCATTCCTGATTCCACTGTTACCTGACCTGCAGAGCTGCCATGGCTTTCAGCCTTTCTGTGGGTGAGCACCTCTGCCTCCACTGAGGGCAAGGAAGGGACAGCTGCACATTGCAGAGGGCAGGAAAGGGACCTGGTTTCTGTGTTCATGAGCAGTTCAGGGAACCCTTGAATAGTTTGGGTTAGAAGGGACCTTAAAGATCATCCAGTTCCACCTCCCTGCCAAGGAGGGGACACCTTCCACCAGCCCAGGCTGCCAGCTGGGTCTGCATCCTTCTTTCTGGGTCAGAGGAGGGTGGGATTTGCAAGCTCAGGCAAGTGAGGTGTTCAAACACTTCTTCTCCCACTGTTTGGGACAACTTCACTGTCACCTGTGTGAAGCGATCACTTCCCTCCTTGGCTGGGCACAGTGAGGTGGGCAGGGGTTTAATCATGTGGAAGTGGCAGGTGTTTTAGAGGATTTATTTAATATCAGATCCCAAAAAGTTCTAGGGCATTACACTGGACCATAATGCTTGGTGGTTCTTTCCAGACATCACAGTCCTCACAGACAGACACGGAGGTCTGTGCTGGCTGCAAGGAGTGTCCATGGCCTGAGGAGGGAACTGGGATTGGGATTGTACAGTGCTGGATATGCTGGACAGAACTGCAAAATGATCCTGCAAATGTGACCTCACGCCGAGAGGTCCAGGGTAAGGTCTGTGTTGTTCCCAAGCAGCAGAAGGAAGAAGATGCTGAGGAAACAGCACCACAAATCTGAGGAAGAATGTCCAGAAGAGAAAGGTGCCCTACATTTGCAAGTATTGCAGTGTGTACAGAAGTATTTCTCAGACTTACTGCAGCTTATTCACAATTTAAATTTTAAATAATGCACTGTTTTTCCAGTGCTATAGACCACAGATTTCACATCCTCACATGTGATCAAGCCAGCAGTCTGATAAGGGAATACAGGCAGAGGTCTAGTTCCTGAGATCCAAATCCCTCCTGATTAAAAGCCTTCTGTGGTTACTTTGGTGGTTTTCTCACAGCACTCAGCAGTTAACCAAAGACAAGAATTTCACCCTGGGTTGTTTTTTTTCCTGGGCACATATTGTCAGATACTGGCAAGTTGATAGGCTTTTATTTCATGCATAACTAAAGAAGTGGCAGTACTATGAAGGGAGCTGGGGTGCAACTGATATCTAGAGTAGAACTTACTTTAATTGAAAAGCAGTTCTAGTCAATTTTTTTCCCCTTTTCTTATAAGAAGGGGGGGGGGAGAATTGTTTTCAAGCATTATTAAGCTTTTTTTTTTCCTCCCAGAAGCTAAGAAAGCCATCTGTGAAAACCTGTTTGCATGTTTGTTTTCTACAATAAAATGCAAAATACTTCTTCCTGTTAGCGGATTATGCCATATGTCACTCCCTGTAACAAAACCAGCATGTTTATTAATGAACCCAATCAGAGGCAAGGATTTAGAAAGATTTAAAGGAACTGAATTTTGAGCTCAATGTTTTAGTGTAGAAAAACTTCTGGTCTGTTGTTCATGTTGTACTTGGAAAACTCCAGCTTTGTTTCTTATATGAATTTGCTAAATTGGCAATGGGAAGAGAGCAGGAGGAAACTCTCTGGGAAAAGAAATCACACTGCGATCCCTACATTCTGCATGGTGAACCCCCAGCTGATTGTGATCAGCAGTTTATATGTGATTAATATTTAATTTGATTGGTATAGTTTTTTCTCCAGATAAGCTAATTAAGTAACTTGATGGAAAGGACACCCTTGTGCATTAATGCAGCAGCGTTTTGGTTTCTGTAGGGCAGACTAAACCTTCCTGAGCTACAGACGAGGTGGAGTCAGCTTCCTCAGCTGTGTGGTGGGGAGACCTGAGCTCCATGGCTTTGGTTTTCTCTTCCAGACTACCTGAGAGCTGGGCTTATGGCATTGCTGCTGTGCTGAGGGCTATTTCACACCTGACAAGGGTTGTTGTGATGGAAGGAGGGGGAACCAGAGCTCTCCTGTGTGCCCCTTCATGTGGCGGGAGACTGTGCCTGCTGAGAACCTGGTTCCGTTCCTGGGAGTTTCTGGCTTCTCAAAACAGACAAGGTCTCTTATCAAAAGGGTTCAAAGCTCAGGCCTCAGCACACCAATCAATACTTGCTTTATCTCTAAACTCTAATACTGCCCTCGCTGATTTAGATCTCGTTGCAGAGCTCAGCTCAGGCTGATAATGCTGCTGGGAGGGAGATGGAGCATTTCAGCTCAGGCTGGGATTTCTCTTGTTGTTCCACCCAGGACTGAGCAGCATTCACCAAATGGGATTTTATGTTGCTGTGTGAGGACGTTTTACCCCTTCTTCAAAGTTAACAGAGAATTTACAATGCTTTTTATATGTGTTTTTTGGACTAGTCCATCACCTTCCAAAACCCTAAAATAAGCAGTAACAGTCTGATCTTTGACGTGTGCTTCCAGGGCAGCCACAGGCAAAGGGTGAATGCCAGGTCTGTTCTCTGGCAGCAGAACCCTGCTGGAAATGGATCCATTTGTTCCACAGGCACAACACATTTCTCAGTGCTGAAGTTCTTGCACTGAGACCTGGTTGGCCACTTATGAGGGGGATAATTGAGTTGGCATCTTCAAAATTCACATCTTAAGGCAGGAAAAGGTGTTCATTAGCTCAGTAGATGTATTTACTAATGCAATCATGAAACAGCTTCCTAAGTGTACTTTGTGAAGACCAGAGGAAAGAAATTCCTCTTAACATTCCTCCAACTTTTTTACATCTAATGAAAAGGCTCTGTAATTTAGTGCCTTTCTCAAAAGCATAATTCATCATGGAAGAAAACTGAAAAATAAAAGTGACCTTTTTGAAAGGTCAGTTCATGTTTATGCGTCAGAAACAGTCATGAGTACAGGTTTGGAGCAAGACAAGGCTCTCCTAAAATAGCATTCCATTAATCGTTTAATCAGCCCGTGCTTGTTACAGATTTGACATATTCTGTAGACAAATCAGGTCAGAGGTAATGAGTGATTCAAAGAAACAGATAAAAACCCTGCTGAACTGTGGAAAACATTCTTCTGACAAGAAAAAATCTGAAACTGAAGCGGACTCCTTCAATCTGGAAAATTAATAACCTGATGAGGTGTCACAGGCACCCTAAAGGCCCAAGATTCCTTCATTCCCACCCATCTGCTTAAGATTCCCCAAGAAATATGTCAACCTTTATTTTGCTGGCTTTATTTTCTCCTTTTATTCCTTTGTTAGCATGTGCCTGTTGTAGAAGTGATCTTTGCTCCGTGTTTGGCTGCAGGATTTCAGTCAGGGCCTCTATCCCACCCCAGAAATGCTCCCTTGGGAAGATCCCTGGGGGCTGTGGCAGCCTCCCTGCACCCAGCAGGAACAGGTTAAAACTCTATTACAGCCTGTCTGGAGCATCCTAACCCTGTTACAGCCTCTCTGGAGCACCCTAACTCTGTCACAGCCCCTCTGGAGCACCCTAACTCTGTCACAACCCCTCCAGAGCGTCCTCCTCTCTTTGGGAGCAGAGATGGGGTGCATGGGGTGGGTGTAGGCTGCAGCAGGATCAGCAGGGCTGCCAGAGCTGTCACACACCCCATGCTGGCAGCGTGATTTCAGCAGACAAGCCCCGAGGACAGTGTCTGTGGATCGCAGAGAGCTGAGAATGGCCGTGTAGGGTTTTATTCATGCGTTGTTTCCAGCAGTAGGAAGTGACCATGTCTCTGTTCTCTGCCCAAATGCCCACCAGCTGATTTCTCTCCCCTGCACGCCAGCCCCAGCCAAGCTCTCCCCGCTCAGCTTTGCCTCCAAATGCTGCTGCTGCACCCCTATGGTTTCTGTTCCAGGCACCTGAACTTCGTCAGCTCTCCAGTTTAGTTTCTCGAAGAGAAACGAGCTGGCAGGCCGAGGTGCAGTTGAGGAATAGGCAGTTCCTGAGGCTGCTGTTGAAATGGGGAACGTGCACAGTCATTCCTCTTGACCATCAGTGCTGAGTGATGGTGGCACAGAGCAGGAAGCCTTTTGCATCTCGTGCGTGGCAAAGCAGTGTTGTTATTCTGGCTGCATAGCTTGGCTTGTTATTGAGCACATGCTTTGCAGATTAGCCTGTTTGTATAGCCAATCGAACATGTGCTCCATTAAAAATTAAAACATCCTGTTTTAAGGATGGAGCAGGAGACATCAGCTGCCACTGTGTAGCAGACATGGAAAGCCCCCAGAGCCCATTACCATAGGTTACAGCAAATGTTAATCAGTGCCAATGCAGTTAAATAATGCAGTTCGTGCAGATGGCAGCTACTACATCTACTCACAGATGTGTCCTCGAGTCCCTGAGGTTGCTGTATCACAGGAGTTGTCAGGAACAGTCAGATCCGATGCTGACTGTAGGTATCACCTTTGTGTTCGTGCCACAGACACCAGCCAGAGGAAAGGCAGCCATGCCTAGGACTTAGGAAGGAGGTCAGAAACACACCAGAGGGTAGCACGAGGCTGGACCTGAACTCACATGGAACAATAAGGAAATCTGTGCCCTTCACAAGTTGGGGGTATTTTTGCCAGGCGTGTTTACCTTCTGCACATACAAATCAGTGTCTTCCCATCATTAAAGACCTGGATCCACAGCTCAGCTCTTGAAGTGTGGATATTTGTGATCACTGCATAATGTTATAGCCATTCCACGTGTACAGGAGGGCAGAGAAGAGGTTCTCAGCCTGCACCAGACTTTATTTGGGATTTTTGTATCCTTCCCCATCTCTGCAGAGCCGATCCTGCAGCTGGAGCCCTGTTCCCAGCCGTCTCTAGGTCACATACAGTACAGGTGTTCTCTGCCAGCTTGCCATATTGTCCTACCTCAGGAGAAGTGATTTATTTACCTTTTCAGCTGTTTATGCTCAGGATGTGTGTTTATGAAAAGGAGGGTGCAAATCTATATGACATGCAAGAGTTTGCAGATGAAAGTTGTGCTATAAGTATAAATACTGTTTCTAAGATGTGTCATGCTGTTCAGCAGGTACTAAGAGGAAAAAAACACCACAAGTCAACAAGCTAAAAAGCGTTTCGTTATCTTTTTTCACATCTTAGGGCACCCTTCATCATCTAATTATATTTCAGGTCTGTGTCACTGGTGAATGTTCTTTATCCCAAATCTGGGGATTTATTTTTAAAAAGCTTGTATCCTTTTTTAAAAAAGGTTCTGTCTGTGTATATTGTGTTCCGGTGGAAAAGTGTGAAAAATGAAAAAAATTAATCAGTTAAACACTTGGCTTTTCCTCAGCTTTTGCTTAATTCACTGAGGACATGATGATTAGAGATCAGTGTTGTAGAACATGTAGATCCGAGTTTTTTTGTTTCCTTGTGATTTCACCCCTACTCTGAGTGCAAGTGTCGTGTCTACAACACCCAGCATTTGGTGCTCTTTGTTGCAATGGCTCCATTTGTGTTTTCTGTGGAAGATGAGCTCCAAAGCAGCCATCTGCAGTGAGCCTCAGTGGAGACATTTGCTTGTTACAACTGTGATTTCTTGAACCTGCCATAAGACTGTCACACTCCACCCATCCCATCCCACTGGTGGCACACCAAGCCTGCTTCCCATCGTTCGTAAAGAGCTATTGGCAGGGTTGGGAATTGCACAAGTGCAAGGAGCTTGGTAGAGAGATCTGAGAGCATAATACATTTTGGTTATTTAAATTTAGTTCTCAAGGCTATAAAATGGGACTTGGGACTCAGGGGACTCATTTTTTCCTCAGTAGTTTCATCTTTTAACCATTAATTGTCAGCTAGGCAGTGTGGGATGAGCGTTCTGCTGTGACCATGCTTCTGTCAATTAATAATGGAACGTATCCAAAGTTTATCTGTAGCAATCATTCATACCATCTGGCAATACAAATTAGATGATTTTGAAGGCAGTCTACAAACAGGCATGTTGTTCTAGGGACTGCCATAATTATATCTATCAAATAGAGAGAGAAAAAATGTATTTAATGCATTTTTAAATAGCGTATTGAGATCAATATCCCCTGAGAGCGAGCTGGCTCCCAGAGAACGGGGGCAGCAGCACATTTTTGTAGCCTTCCCATGCGTGTGTATCAGCAGTGCTCCTGAGGAGAGCCAGCCATTTTGGGGAATAAGCAGGGGATTATTTTTCTTGCCCATTCTGGCCCTGGCCTCATTCCCAAGCCTGACAACAGCGGTGCCAATTAGTGACAGACTGGGGACTGGCCAGAGATGACAACGAAGCACTCACAGGACAGCCAGAAATGTTTTAAATGAGCTGCTGGATCAAAGGGAAGGGAAGGAGCCGTTCGGGCAGCGGGCAGCCGTCCCACGTTACTGTGCAGTGTTTGCAGCCTGTTTGATGCAGTTGAGCCCTGGCCTGGCCCATCTTCCCACGCACACACAGCTGGGATGGAGCCACGCTTGGTTTTGATACAGTCACAGAATCACAGAATGAACAAGGTTGGAAAAGACCTTTGAGATTGTTGAGTCCAACCTATGCCCTAACACCTCATCAACTGAATCATGGCACTGAGTGCCACGTTCAGGCTTTTTTTAAACACATCCAGGGATGGTGACTCCACCAGCTCTCTGGGCAGACGATTCCAGTGCCCAATCACTCTTTCTGTGAAGAATTTTTTTCCTAACATCCAACCTAAACGTCCCTTGGCACAGCTTAAGACTCTGTCCTCTCGTTCTGTCGGTTGTTCCCTGGGAGCAGAGCCCAACCCCCTCCTGGCTACAACCTCCCGTCAGGGAGTTGTAGAGAGTGATGCAGTCTTCCCTGAGTCTCTTTTTTTCCAGGCTAAACAACCCCAGCTCCCTCAGCTGTTCCTCACAGGACTTGTGCTCCAAGCCCCTCACCAGCCTTGTTGCCCTTCTCTGGACGTACTCAAGCATCTCAACATCCTTCCTAAACTGATGGGCCCAGCACTGGACACAGCACTCAGGGTGCTCAAGGTGCTCAGTCATGGAGTATCCTGAGCGGGAGTGCCCCAGGAGGGTCACAGAGCCCAGCTGCAGGCGCTCCTCTGCGCCCAGGCACAGCGGCTGAAGGGCCCTCAGGGCCAGGCCATGGCTGTAGCTGCAGCTATGGCTGCCCTCAGGGTGTGCTGCACTCAGGGGGTGCAGCAGCACCTCAGGCTCCTTCCCTGCACCCAGCAGGTGAATCACTCCAAACAGAGCCTGGAGACCCTTCAGAGGCAGAGTCAGAGCAGCGGGGATTTGCTTTATTCGGCGCCGGGTGCGTGGGGGATTGCTCCTCCGAACACACACACCGAGCACTTTTACACAGCACCATATGTGGGTAACTCTCATGTCTATTCATTACATTTCTTGGGATAGGACTGGTTATATACACAAATTACTTCTCGGAGGTCATTAATATCATTAGTATACATCCCGGGCATGCGCTGTGTATCCTGGTGGTTTCACTGAGGAAGGCTCCTCTTGTTCCTCAGGGGTCTCTCTGATGAAGGCTCAGAGTCTTCATCATGATGAACTGTTCACCTTTCTTCCTGGAGCATGCACAGTCCTTCCTTGGCTGGTTTCAGCAGTTTCTGCTTCACTTTCTACTGGTCCTGTTCTTCTTAGTTTAACAAGATGCATTCTATTTCCCTTATCTTAAAAAAATGCATTCTATTTCTTCTGTCTTGAGAGGGCTAAAACACATCTGCTTCTTAGGCCAAGATGCATCCTGCTTTTTAGGCTAAGACACATTCTGCTTTTTAGGTTTTGTGATTAATATTTGTTGACTCTTTAATAGTTAACTATTCCCCCTTCTCACAGGGCCAGGCTGTGTCTGTGGCTGCTCTTGGGGTGTGCTGTGCTCAGGGGGCGCAGCAGCAGCACCTTGGGCTCCTTCCCTGCACCCAGCAGGGAAAGCCCCCCGGGGCTGGACTGCTGGTGTGGGGATGGCTTCCACAGCTTCTTCACTAAAGCCTCCTCAGCACGGGGGAGCCAGGCAGAGATGTGTCCGCAGCTCCAGCTCAGGCTGGGGCTCCTCAGCAGGGTCCCCTTGCACAGGGATGGTGGCATCTCCTCCTGAGCAGTGCCACAGGTGACCTGCCCTGGGCCTGCCTAAGCTGCCAGGCACACCCGTGCCGCTCTCCCCACCTCATGGCCGCTCCGTCAGATGTAACACCAAAGACCTGGAAATGAAAGAAATGTGAAATATAGTTTATTCTTGTAATTATAGACGAGGAGTTGTAACTGCATCTGTGCACTTCTCAGTAAAGCAGCTGTTCTGCCCTTAGAAGGATATTTATAGACTATTGAAGGTAAACAATCCTGGCTTATTTCATATTGCAACTACATTTGCACTGAGTTTAGCTGCAATTTGATCAAACAAGCTGCTGACATGTCAGCTTTACTGATACAAGATAGTTGTTCCTTGCTATTTCTGCTAAATAATCTCTGCCTAGTTTTCAGATGAACTATTTTGATATTAGCAAGTTCTTTTGAGTTTCACTTGAGGAGTGAATTGGTATAATATGCAAACCCATCCTCAATCTCTGAGTCATCAGCTTACAGCCTCCCTCATACAGTTTGAGGTGACTATTTGATTTTGGGTTTTTTTTTCCTCTCTCAGTATTTATTCCCTGCCAGTTTTCAATGCTTTGTAAATGGTTCAGCATCAGAATTTTGACATGTGTGATGAATTTCAGTGTTTAAAGCTCATAGGGCATTTGCAGCAGTTTAGTCAGTAGTTGATAAGTTATCCCAGTCTTTCACTGGTGTTTTGCTGCTATTCTCCCAAGTGTGTGGTCGACTATGATGGCATTTAGCTGGTAGACCAGCCTGTATCACAGTTACCACTGCATGTATAAAGTAATGTTTAGGTGCACTTTAAAATTAATTTTAGTTTTAAAAATTAATTTTAATTTAATGCTTTAATTTAATTTAATAATGCTTCTTATCTGATGTGACCTGAGAGCAATATTTCTGAAACAATTTTTTTTTACCTGATGGAAACAAATGGCAATTGGAAATTTATGTTGGATTTAACATACACAATGGCTGAAGAAGTATAAACTTGGGACAATGCAGTGGGTGAGTGCAGAAATGAGTGAAACTCATCAGGAGCTGCTGTGGCTGCCCTGGTGGGATATCAGGAAAGGTTCTTCTCCCAGAGGGTGCTGGGACCAGGGAATGGGCACGGCCCCGAGGCTGCCAGAGCTCCAGGAGCTCTCAGGGATGCCCAGGGTGGGATTGTTGGGGTGTCCTGAGGTCAGGAACTGGACTGGATGATCCCTCTGGGTCCCTTCCAGCTCAGGATATTCCGTGATTCCGTTATTCCATGATTCTGCGCCTCTGTGACTCTGTGATTCTGTGACTCTGTGACTCTGTGACTCTGTGACTCTGTGACTCTGTGCTGGGTGAGATGTGCTGAGCTGTGGCTGCAGCCCTGCCCCGGGAGCCTCCTGAGCCCGGCGCTGACCCAGAGCCCCCTCTCTCCGCTGAGAAAGCTGCAGTATCCATGGCAAAGGTATTTTAGAAAAACCTGGGAACAAAGCAGCTGAACAGATTTAACTTCTCTCCCTCTACAACGTGCAGGTGCCTGTTCTATTTAGGGCCCTGTGCAGTACCACTGAAGTCAATTATAACCTCTGCAGGTTTCCATCGGCAGAGAATCGAGCGCTGAAATTGTACGAAATGTTCATTGTTGTGTGCTCAGCCTCATTTCTGAGGAGGTGGAGTCGCTCCATGATTCTACACGTGAATGTTAAATGCCTCCTGTGTCTGTGCGGGTGTCAGCCTTCACGCTTCGCCATGTGTTTTACAGCCAGCAACAAAGGCAGGGTGGAAACGGGCCCTGTGTTGGGCTTGTTTGTGCCGATGTTCATCCCATGCCTTTTGGGAGGGGCTTTCATGGCTCTTTGGAGTGAGGGATTTAAAGGAAAACCAAGCTGGTGTTGTGAAAAACATTCCCTTCCCTTGGTTCCCCTTAAGCGGAGTGGTTAGTCTACATCTGTTTCTGCTTTCTGTTTGCTTAAAAAAAAATCATTAAAAAATCAGTAATTTCAGTTTGCCAGTAGCACTTCTGCAGCCCTGAAAGTGTGATATTAAGCAACTTATTTTTATTAGGTCAAGCCTAATGTGACCTAGCTTGCTGCTAAGGAAAGCCATTAGTAAGAATTCAGAGATGTCACTGCAAATCTCAGTTTTAAAAAAAAATTCTCCTTCAATTAGTTTAAAAATAAAAACACATACATATGTAATACAAAATATTTGCAAATTTGCATCTGGGTGTACATGTTTGCATGCATTTTATACATAAACTTGTATTTATTTATTTTAAATTGATCTTTAATTTTTTTTTTATATATATATGTATGCAAATGCAATATTTATATGGTTGGACACTGGAACATGCAGTGCCAGGAGCCTGTCAGTGTTCTAGGTAGTGGTTTAAACTAACATCTCAAAACAAACTCCCTGTGTTCAGCCTGGAACCCCAGAGGTGTGTGTCTGAGTCCAGGGGGACTCAGGGAAAATGCCTGTTTGAAAGGGGTCACCAAAAGAGGAGCTTCACAAGTGACACTTCCACCTGAAGAATGTAGAATGCTCTCCTGTACAGGTGTGTTTTAAGCACCATTTACAAGCTTTAGGATACAATCAAATGACAAAAAATCCCTTTCTCCTGGTAGAAAGGCTATTTCTCAAATAACCTTTAGAGAGTTTCAGAGTTTAATCAAAAACTGGTCAAAACTTGGGCAAGGATTTCAGGATTTTGCTCTTCATTGGAATGTACACAGCAAAAGCACACATTCAAAAATCACATTGCACTGGGAATTCACAGCTACAAGGTGACTTGTCAGGGATGATGGATTCCTTAAAATCCCTCCTATTCTTTCATCAGCAAAATAGCTCTTAAGTTTTCCAGGTATTCATCTGCTCTGTGCCTGGCACTGCTGTGCTAATAGGTGCAAAGGTTTAACTGTTTTCCACTCTTTAAGCATCGCTGTCTTATCTTCAGAGCTACCTCGGTGTGTCTGAAGTCCTGGAAAGCAGGTGATTGATCAAGGAATTTAGGAAACAGCTCCCTTGATAAAGCCAGGGAGGATATTTCCTAAGAGGGGCAGTGGGAGTGAGGAAGGCATGAAACTTATTTAACAAGCAAGGCTTGGGTTGGGTAATCTGCATAATACATCCAGTGGCATTAAGGCTGTCATGTGTGCATTGCAGCCCGGGTTCGGGTTCTGCACGAGCTGTCTTTCACTGTCGGTTCTAATAAAGAGCCTTGGTCAGCTCCAATTCCCTGGGAGCACAGAGTTATGTTTTGTGAACTACTTGTGCCTGAGGCCTCTCATGCATGATTTAAACTGCTTTGTAAATGTCAATAGGTGGAAAAGCATTAGATCCCTTGTAGATTTCTCCAAATCCTCAAAGATGTGTACACCATGTATAAACCATGCTTCAGTTTCAAGGCCGCTGCAATCTCTACACTCTCCTAACTGGGGGTTTAAGGTATTGCCAGAAGCAAAATATCGGTGTATACATGATTTGATCCAGCTGGCCAATGAGACCCTTTATTAAGAAAACCTTTGCTCCCACGGAAAGTCCCTTGTGATATTAAGTGGGCACACAGCATAAATGTTGAATGTCCTTCAAACTTTGTTGCTCTGTGCTGTCTTTAAAAAAAATAAAGCAAAATGCATCTCTCTGCTTTGTCTGTGGAGCCTGCCTTTAAATGGAGGACACAGGGAAGCTCTCATTTCCCTGCACCTTGGGGCAGAGGTGGAAATAGGACTTTGTAGGTTATGAAAGGAGTCAGCTTTTAATTAGGAGTGTGCTGTCTGTTGGCAGAAGCCACTGACTCTCTGAAATAAATAAGAATCTGTTGCTAATGAGAAACGGTGGGGTCTCCGATGGCTCTGGGGACTGGCAATGTAGGTCAGTGGTTTGCAGCCGTCACCATCTGACCCGCGTGGAGGGAGCCCACTGGGGCCAGCCCCGTTCCCAGTAGGGTCACAGGGCTCAGGACAGGCCTGGCAGAGGCTGATCTTGGCCAGGACTCTCGGGGCAGGGCTGGCTGCCCAGCCCAGGTACAGCTCCTGCAGCTCGGGCTCCATGCATGCTGGGGACAGGGGGAGGACACTGCCGGCTTTGCTGACACGAGGAGGGGGCAGCTGCCAGGGTTGTCACTGAGGACCATCTCATCAGTGCTAAATTAGCTGAGAAAAACACACTGATAAAAGGATTCGGCTCTTAGTGAAATCCATCACTGTGGCCAAGGGTGAGCATGACACTTGGGCACCAGTAAATCGCTATTTTGAAACTTATGGGCTGGAAAGATGTTGATTTGTTCTTCAGCTTAGGGAATAAATATCATCTCCATCCAATTTCAGATTCATGGGGAATAGATCCATGCCCAGCTTTAAGTGACAGCGGCCCCACCTCTGGCTCAGAAGTCCTTGAGTTACAGAAAGTGTGTGGAGACAGTGTGTGCTGTCAGGGGTGTGCTGCTGGGTCTCTGCAGGAGACAGGGAGTTGAGGTGGTGGCCTTCTTGTGTCACCAATTTGCCTGACTCACCTGAGCTACTTTTTAAGTGGGCAGTCACATTTATGTACCTTGAGTTATCTGGGGTGGGCTTTTTCTCTTTTCTTAGCAATGTAAAAATACATTCTTTGTGTCCAGTTCTTTATGTTCAATCACTTATCCTTTATTTTCAATTTTAAAAGTTAATCTGTGTAGTTGAATGCATGCTTTGTGCTTTCCCTGGAGGGGGAACACGACAGCTCGAGCAACCCTCAGCTCGTGGAGTCAGCTGTGGCAAAGGCTTGAGCCAGGTTTTGGGGGCCAGAGCAAGACTCCAGCTGGCACTCACCAGGTTAACCAAAAGATCAAAGCATGGCCTTGTTTCTCTTTGCTGGTTGTCCATGGTCAAAAGGCTGCATCTCATCACCAGAAGCTGAGCAGGCTGATGGAGCAGCAGATGCCCCTTCCCAATTGCAAACTGTCACAAAATAACTGCAGTTATCCCCTGGTTTCTACTGCAAAAGGGACCCAGGACTCCTCATGTCATTTGAGGCCCTTCTGGACCTGTTTTGCCTGCAGAAGCCTCTGGTATTACCTGACAGTTCTGCAGAGGGGTGGAATCTCCCATGTTATTCTCACCATCCTCGTTTCCTATTGCCTTGGCTCAGGATCCCACTCTCCATTCCTCTCCACTCAACTCCGGGCTGTGTTTCCGAAGCTGTTTACAATTGTCAGATATTCTATTTTTATCAGCAGGAACTTCTCAGCATGCTGAATGGCTCCTCAGAGAGCTGATCCATTCTGCAGAGTGCTGACAGGTCTTTTACAGCTCCTTGCCATGCAGTAACCGAGCTTTGCCATCACCGTGGCCTCTGGAAGCCAGGGCTCCAACATCCCTGCCCTTCAGGTCCTTTCAAAGCTCATCCACTCTGGCTGAAAGCTTGGTGGTCATGCATGATAGGTATCAAATGGAGAGGCTCTCACTTTATCACAGGAT